>JASKGN010029997.1:0-20498 GCA_030556245.1 Falagria sp. GC000072 | reverse complement strand
TGTCATAAGAGACAAAATGGCCGCACAGGTAAAAAGACCGTCATTACTATATGTACATACAATTGCTCATGTGTTTGTTCATTTAAAGCTTGAATGACTTCATTCACTCAGCAAGGAGCAGTCTTCCTTAAAGTCTGTTGGGTTTAATTGCACCTCAAGGTATTGTTTCCCCTATTAGTAATGGGTAATGGTAAATTGTAAATTGCATCAGTATTAGACTTAGAATAACATTAAGCTATGTCGCGCATGTGCAGACGTGACATGTTACATTACCTTGTTGTTAATAACCGTTAATGCTGGTGGCTAATTTAATTATTTTAATAAAATTATCTATTCATTACACTATAAACATGTGTGCTATTATTCTTGTTAAAATATGCGCCATCTGTACTTAAAGTAGTAAACGTAAAAATGACCGACTTTGGAATTATAATTTCTGTAGAAGTAATAGGTATTATATTATATATTACTATATATTAAATATATTAAAATATATAGTATATTACTATAAAATTAAAATTGAAATCATGAAAGTAGCGTATGTGAACAAAAGGAGAGAAAAACTTAGATCCCTGGTACGTACTAGGTAAAAGATATAATTCGAAAACACGAGTTTAAACGGACTTCCGGCAACGTGGGCAAACCCGGCCATAAGTCGAGCGCATGAAAGGGATTTTGTTCCTCGTTTCACGTTAGTCGCAATCGTGTCGTACACGTCCTGTCCTGTGCTTAATATATAAGCGAGTCCTTGTTGCTAGAAACGACCGCGCGAGCCGGAAGATTATTAAGATATGTCAAGATATTATGTTATTAACTACTCATTGATATGAAAAGCGAGCGCGATCTGCTGACAAAACGGCCATCAATCATCACCCAACAACTAATGACAAACTAAACTCAACAACCAAACTTAAACCCAGATAGATGAAATTCGCCCTTTGTTTAAGTCAGTACTTATATTACTAACTGCAAGATAATAACATAGAAGGTGTTTCATCCATTCCATATCGTATGAAGCTTATCAAAAATATCAGAATTTGATATTTGAATATGGTGATGTAGAAATTAATTGAAACGAAGTTATTAATCACTTCGACAAACAAAGAACAAACAAATCATAAAAATTATTGTCGTTGCTGATAAAAAATGGATTAGAAAAATGAAAAAAATAGATCCATTAGGGAAAGCACTGAAAGCAGGATAATGGATAAGGAAATAGAAGAAGAAACAAATGATAAACGACGACAATCAATAAGTACGCATGCGCTTTTATTGTTTTGCTCATTGTTTTCTAGCTTTGATGTCTCCATATTGCTCAGGTTCATAAATGCAAATGATTACATTGCTCATTGCATAATGAACGAGCAGCAGCAAGCAGCAGAGCCCGAAATGCTTTGAAGGAGCGTGTCTACTTCACAATGATTGAGACAGACTTTGTTTCTTTGATAGATGTTTGTCTTCGCGTTCTGGTTTGTAATTGCCATAAATGTGACCAACCGCCCGACAACAAGAATATCAAAACGAATGAATGAATATTTTACGATCGGATTTTAATTGAAATTTAAAGAAAAATGTAGCCGAATAGTTAAACTTCAATTGTTATTCCAATATTTAATTGTTTCTTATAAATTTCTATTTCTTGCAACCTTTCATCAAGTAAGGTATTAAAATTGGCAAAATTTTAAGTAATACTTTTTGGAGTGCGCAAGCTGGCAAAATGCAAAAAAAAAATGTTTAAGTCTCATATGGAAATAGGTATAATTATTGAGTACAATAAGATAATTATATACTTAAGTTAAATATAATAAAAATACTAAAAGTCAAATGAAATTAGATCGAGAAAGGTGCGTAGTAATACACAGATATATTATGGTAATGTAAATGAAGAAACATAAACTAACTCTAATGAGCGTAACTATGGGCAGAACAATTGCAATTGCGATAATAGGAATAATATTATTCTTAATGACACATAAGGCGAATATGTAAACAAGACCATATGCATGAATACATATAGATGGTGGTTGCTGATTAAATTTAATATTTTGTTGCACCTTTTGAATGTATGTAATTCTCTATAAATACCTAGTCGTCAAACAGCGAGGGTGACCTAGTGAGCAAGCCTGGACGTCTGTTGCTGTTGGCCGCGTCTCTTCTTCTTCTTCGAGTTAAAGTCACATGGCTAAAGTAAGTAAATGCAATTCGCCCGTGTTAACGTACCTATGTTAATTAACGTCAAACAGATGTATTATTTTAATTAATAATATATATTTATGCCATTTTTTAAATATTATTTTATTCATGAATGTAGTTGAATTTTAATTTCAAAGATTACCTGAAATTAAAAGAAAATAACAAAAACATAAAACATTTAACAATCGATTAGTGTACGTAAGTATGAGTACAACATTTGAGTTTTTCACCACCATCAGAAAGCAAAACGGGCAAACGGGTGCTAATAATTTATAACCGTATCGTTACGCTTAACGTGATAATAACGCGTGATGACAAAGCATTATAAAAAAAGTCCGCCAGGGAACAAAGTGCGCTGGAAAACGTTCTAATGAATTATGTCGCTGCTTGGCCTCACAAAGTATGAAGTATCCAGATTAACACAAGAATAAAATAAATGTAAATACAAACACAGGTAGGAACAATATTAAATTACATGAGCTACATTATATTATACCGAGTTTTATCTACAAAATAATACTTAGTAGCTACAATACCAAATGCAAACCGTAACGCTAAAACATTTATTTGGCCGACAAAACCCAACGAGTATTATATGGAAAAATGCAAAATAAGGTGAAAAAACTGTTAAAAATAAAATAATAATAAAGGAAAGTAAAAATATAGACACAAAACAAAACACACGCCCGTTAGACAACATCACATAGGCAGCGGACAAAAGACCCGAAAGCATGAAACATTTTATATGTTAATTCGAAAACGCACGGACAGTTAATTTCGCTTTATATGTGTCTAGCCTTTGTTTGATTTAATTAATATTCGGAGAAACCCGGAAATAGGTGCGAAAGAAAGGAGAGGAATAAAAACCACTGCGTTGATATTTGAATATTTCTAGTACCATGAACAAATTAAAATGTTAAAACGTATAACGTATGCAGCATTACTCCTATTTTATCCAGAATTTTAGAATATTTCGTAAATTTTTCCAATTTTAAAAGGTTTTAAAATTATATTCTTCACATCTTTGGTGTAAATCCACATAAAGTTGTGAATTTCACGTGCTGCAAAAAGTACGCGTTTATGGATCCCGAGAGGCATGCATGCAGAGCGCGCTGCTGATACGCATCTCGGGCGATGGCGCAGCTCTTAGTGCGCATGCATGCGCCAGTTGCTACATTTAAATAACAAAAACAAGTGAATTATTATGCATGCTGCCATTTGTTTGGTATTTGAGCGAATTATGTATAAACGAAATTGTACAACCTCACAAGAAAAACATTTTTGTTGTTTTGGTGATATTACGAACCGGAACTTTTTCGATTGTAGAAAGCGCGCTAAAATTTCCATCTTGCATAATTACACTTATATAAGTAAGTAATTAGGTATTTAGCAGAAATTTATAAAGTCAATTTCTAATTCGAAATCTANGCTCGTTAATTTCTATATCAATTTTGTTCTTGTCTTCTTAACTTAATTTTTGTATGTTCTTGGTGGTATAATTGAGTTTGTTCTGGTTCTCAATTGGGGTGTACAGTTTTACAGTTTCCTTTATTCCACTAATTTGCTAGTTAAGTTGAACGCTTTAAATAATGTACAAATAGGACAAGAACAATGCGGTAAAAAGACGTACAAGAGTGCTATGCATTATGCCAACTGCAACTTCAAGTCTTGAAAGTTAACAGCAGCTAAGACAACAACAAGCTCTTCTCTCGCTTCGAACCAAACTTGTTACAAATAAAGGAAGATTTCAATGTTCTCTATAAATATATGTATCTATGTATGTAACTAACAGCAAACTGCAAATGGTGACAAAATCATTGCGCGAAAGAGAAAAATTTACTTTTTTTTGGTAACAATTTTATTGTTTGAATTCAACAAAACTTTTTTAATGGTAATTTTATTAATATTAGAAAGGAATTATATGGGTTTCTAATAGAGTACTCGCTGTAGACACCGAAAAACGTTCCATAAGTTAATTTCCATAAAACCAAATCGAAAACAAGTTTTAGTTGGATATAGAAGCAATGAAGTTAGCTGGACTTAAATACTTGAGGGTTACTAGATGCCCAAGTTTCTTACACGATAGTGATTAAGACTTCGAACTTGTCGTAGATAAGCTTTTCAAAAAGAAGGAAATATTCGTAAAAAAGTAACTTTTAGTAATAATTTTATAACAGAATACTATTTACTCTTCTCTTTCTTAATGAAAAAGAATGATATTAACAAAAAGTAACAGCTTAAATATATAATAAAAAATATGCGCCATGTTAAAAGAGCAAGCAGCGTTTAAAGCCCGGCGCCTCTGCCTGATAGTTAAGACAACCTAAAGAGTAAGATACCATTGCATTCTACAGCATTGGCCTTGCCAATGAGTCGCATGACTAAACGGAAGAAACAGTAATGAAAAGGAGACTGGTATAACTATGCGAAGAAGAAGAAGACAGAGGTGGTAGATCGGCAGGAGTCAGGCAAGAAGGATATCAGGAGTAGAAAGAAGAGGAAGATGATGATGATGAGGCCGTTCGGAATGCGAGTCACGTTTCAATTTGTAAATCTTTTTTGCCGCTCGTTTTATCTGACTGGAGGGTTTAGTTGCTGCTTAGTGTCATCAGGGAGCTACTATGTGGAATTATTTCAGATGTCAATTTTTAAAATTAATTCAAGAGCATAATATGGTACCAAAAAAAATCAAATAATGAAGGATAGAAATTATAATTAGAATTTTTTTTTTCCAATTTAGTAGGAATTAAAAATTACAACAAAAATTAACTGAATAAAATGTATGTACCTATGAATCATATTACTTTAGAATGCATAAATTAAAAAAGTATGCACACAAAACAAAAGTTAGCTAAAAAAAAATTATTAATCAATACAATACACTTGTCTGCATATTTCAGCTTTTTTTGAAAATAGATAGCAATAAGCTGGTTGTATAAAAGTAAATATGATAGGGGACACACACACACAACACGTGTAGTGTCAAATGTGTCTAATAATAAAATTTATAAATACATTTTTTGTATGTGTGCATTGTCTAAGCCTAAGGTTTATCCTTAGGTTGGCTCTGCAAAGAATTTTATTTATTACACAATCTAACAGGATAAATAATGTTCAATTTGAAATGGAAGCCAAGTGATTTACTTGTAAATCTACTTGAAAACAACAAAGACACTGTTTTTAAATTGAATCAATTAAGTTCAGTAATGATTAGATATCACTCTGCAAGTTTTTCTTCGGTTGTTGCTAAATTACCCGCATTTTGCATAAATATAACTGCTAATCAATAAGCTAAACGCCATTTACTGTAATCGCATTTACCTAAATTAAATAAACATTTTTTTTAAATGCACTTTTAGCAGTAATCGAAGTAAAATGAAGTTAACAATTGCATAAATTTGAATACGTATTCTCCAGAATTCCTCAAGCACAGAGTTAAAAATAAAACCTAAGCCAATAGAACATAACCCCAACTTTACTCAACCACAATAGTTAGTTACTCGCATGCTGTTATCTACCTACTTTAGAATAAGACATAGCTAGTAATTATGTCACCTCAAAGTAAAGTGGAATAAGCAAACGAAACCGTAAGTAAAGCAAAAACGTACGGACATCACACCCGCGGTTCCACTTGAGGATGCAACGTTGAATAATTCAGTGCATGTCGCGGAATACACCCACGTCCGTGCGCCGACATTTTATTAGAGAAACATGGAGCAGAACGTGCAATTTGCAAATTATAAACCACCGAAAGCAATTAATGCAGCTGAATAACGAAACGCACGTAATAACAAGCCGGAAAAAGGAAATGCACCTGAAACAATGCATCGCCCGCAATTATTGCTTTACTGTTTATGCACTTTTTGCTGTTTTCGGAAAATACTCATATACCTATCCACATTTTGCAATATTACTATTTGTTTGCTAGTCTAAGGTTATAATTTGCTAATTCTCAATTTCCCTTATTTTCAATTCACGTATCTGAAAGGGAAAAATGAAAAACGCTAGGTTCACGTACTTAATTAGAAGCTTTAAGTTCCTTTCCAAGAATAATTGAATGAGGTTATGTTATTTATTACGCACCACTGACCTAATTTAAATTTCCATTCATCAAAAGTATTTTAAAAATACTCATCACTATATAATCTTTTAAAAATAAATAATTGTGCAATCTACACGCGATTGAGCCATTTTTAGGATTTAAAATTGACTTGAGTTAAACACTAAACAAATTTATGACTGAAAATGATGGGTTAAGGGTCAATTCATTATGGAACTAGATTTAGTCGGATTGAGAGCCCAGGTCAACCTCCTCTTTGGTAATACGAGGAAGAGGCATTGGCGCGAAATGTCCGCCAATTGATTTCCGAAACGCAATAAGCCGTGGTAATTGTTATTGATCGCATTCGTTGCGTCCCTGTCAATACACATTGTATAAGCTGCTTTTGGGCGCGTGTGTGCCCTCGAGAAGGTCCCCGGGTAAAACACAGCGTTAGCCAGCTCGTTCGCTCAATCATCCAGCTTCCAACTTGTACACATTTCGACATGACACATGCATGACTTATTTACAGGTTGTTACGTGAAAATCACTGAACATATTACTTCCTTAAAAGTATACTATACATCTTAGCATTGGAGAATACTTTTAGATCGCAGAAAATTTGAAATGAGGTTTGAGCCAGTAGTATGGAAAGCAGAAAACGAAGACACTCTCATCATTCTGAACTTATAGTACTGGCACATCCTTTGCTTACTTAGTCCTGTGAGAGGTATCGAAGGTGGAATACATTCCATATGCTCGCAACCGGAGAGCGTTCGCATTAGGGCATCATCGAGGATTGGGATTGGGCGAATGGTGAATATCGAGCTATTGCGATATTGATTTCCCGCGCGGCGTGTGTGCCGGTGATGTTACAAGGGTTATAAATAGGCGTCGTTGCTCCTTCAAGAAGGATGAAGACGTCAACGCGCGCTTGTTACGCTACTTTTTAAGCTTAACTTCCTAGCAAACTTCTTAAAACTCCACTGTATAGCAAGATTCCTCTCATCACAATGACTAGGCAACCATATATACATATATCATCATTATGCTTACAAACAGAATCTAAATTGGTTTCCGAAACAAAGTAGCCCAAAGGAAAAAAACAAAAGGAATTGTGAGGAAATGTAGGGTGCATCAAAACGACGACAGTTTGTTATTCTTATCTAAAACTAGAATATTCAGATCAACTCGCTAGAGGGCAGTATTTGATTGACGCCACGGGTGACCGAAGAGGACATTTGCATATAGAGAGAATATGCGGCCGCTCTGCTGTCGGCGGCGGTTACATCTGCGAGTTGAAATATTGATTCCATTTTCAATACCACAGACACAACTATCTAGGACTTCATCGTATATGCACGCAACCAGCAATACACGCACCCGATAAACTCGTAAACATGGGACAAAGGGTGAAGATGACATTTCCAATTCGGTCGCATAAAGTACGGGTATTATTCTTTTCCCTTTTTCGCACTATGTAATAATAGCATAGCTAATAAGATATTAATAAGACCACAAGATCTAGAACATAACCAACTTCTTATACATTCGAAATCTATTTTGAGTTATCTAAATCTTCTTTATGGGGAAAAAAAGAAACAAATTTAAAAGAGGAGATAGGTAGAAATTTATTATTTCGCCTTGGAGTTATTTCTTTTTCATTTTCGTTGGAAAATGTGCGTGCGACTTGAACGAGGCAGAAGAGATCCTAGCATCAGAGCTCCTTCATGCATAATTCATGTCGGCGCACGGCTTTTAAAGGGATAGTAAATAAACAGGACGACGAGGACTAGCGGACTAAAGACTTACGGCAAAATGAAGCAAAACGAAGCGGTCGACCGATGGAAAATAGTGGAGTGTGCTGCACACTTCACTTGAAAAAAAGGGGAAACATGGAAAAATGCACCGAGTTAATAACGCTCCATTCATGCACTAAAAATGAAATGGGAAACTGACTCTTGTCTAACCCCAGAAACAACTAACTCTTCGAAAAATTTCTAAAGCACTACTATAAAGAAGAAATTAAAAATTTTAAACTATTTACGTTTAATACTAAAACTTACAAACGAAAAACTGATTGGCCCTTTAAGGTTTTTGCAAATTTCGAATCTTAAATTTCGTTTTTCGCAATACGCGCAGACATTTTCTATTTTCGTTTTATTACCCGTCGTCATTTTCATGGTGTCATACTTTATGCATTGTTTTTATTTCTCGAACGCCCATTGTTACTGCATAGAGACATCTGCACCCAAATTTAAAAGTCCATTTTTATTGCTATATTAGTATTAATTTAAAACGTTTAAACCTCACACATTTTAAAATGGCAGATACATTCGATTTCATGATGACATACCTGAAACAAATAAAAACAAAAAATTAGTGCAAAAAATTTTTAATTACACTTAAAAACAAAGAAGATGAATGAAAGATTTAGAACACTTTGTATATTTATTAAACTTAGTTTAGGGAGAAAGGTACGAATATAATAAGACGCTTGAGAACGTAGGTAGGCAAAAAGTTCTCAAGACATTTGTGGCGAACAAGAAACAAAGCAGCCCCAAAATTCCATAACCGCCGTCGTCGAGAACAACAGAGGCATTGTTTCGTTAAGGCAGGTAAAAGGGGCGGCGTGAGCATTTGTGCGTGCATTAAATATCAAGTTTTGCAGCAGCAGCAGCTACAGCGGGCAAAGCTGCGCCAAGTTTATGCGTAGCTTGCTTATATTATAAACGTCAAGAAATTCATTGCTGAGGTGGCGAGACGCTATCATCAGTAGCAAAAACAACAAAATCCCTTCTTCACATTTCCTCCCTTCTAAGTTCTAAGTATAACCCATTTTCTTTTATAAGTTGGTGTAGCCTTTTAACTGGTTCGTTTCTCTGATGAAAGGGGTTATGATTATTTCATATACAGTGTGTTGTGTTGTCAGAACGAAAATATTTAACAAATTTATTTTTGAAGGCAAACCAATAGAATTTGAATAATATGTTACATATTGATTCAATTTTTAAAATACCTCTAATTATCTTTTAAAATGATGTTTTTTGCAATTTTTAACATCCGCTAGAAAAGAAAAATGGAAAGAAAAAAGTGGTTAGGAATGGAGAATGCGTGTCTAGTGTTGTTTAGCAATGCGTCGCGCTTATTAAACACGAGAAAGGTTGGAAGGGTTGGGCAGAAGCAAGAGCGACAGAGGAATTATTAGCTATAGCTGCAGGAGACTCGCAAACCTTCGCCTGCCAGCGATATTACCGATATTAGCAAAATGCGGCGAGCGCCGAACAAAAGCCACCAGATTGCGTCTCCTTCACAATGGCATAAAGGAACAACGAAGGGTTTACACGCGCCGAGCGGGTTCATAAAGCACCCCGACAGGTTCATAAACTTTACACGAGACGATGCGCATGCCGTGCCTCTGCTTCATTAATAACTTTTATGAATTTATCAAATACTTTTCGAGGTTATTCGATATTCTTCTTTTCACATGCGATCAATCACTGATTTTTCAGTATTGTTCTTATTTCAAAATGAAATTCAGCTTTCTAGAATTATTAATTAAATTAATTAAATAATGAAATATTAGATGTAAAACAACAAATCCAGTATCACTATTTCCTGGTGAAGAAAATTAAATGAGATATTAAACATATATTAACTATAACAAAGTTTTTACTAGAATAAAGATAGAGAAGTAAAGATAACGTGCTGATTATTTTTTTAGTTATCAAAAGGAAAATGAGAAGAGATAAAAAAGAGCGAGTTCGTTTCGCATTTTCATCATTAATAATAGACTAGAATGGCATAAGAATAAAACTAATTGTGATATTTCGCTGAGCTAGCCGTCCACTTTGAAACAAAGTCAGTTTTGAATCATGAAAAGGATAAAACTGCAGCCATGAGCATCAAAAAGCAATGAGCATTAGCATTAAGCGTCGAAGCAGCCAGCGCTCGGAAGAAATTGCGCGGAACACACTCGAAAGCCTTTCACGAAACTTTCACATTTCTATCGCACTTGTTACAACATCGTTGCAATGAAATAATGGAATACCTACTTAAAATTGAAATTAAACAAAAGCGAAAAATCAAACAAGAAACTTGTAAAACTTTAAAAGGAGAGAGAAATAAATTACTTAAAAATTAGGAATAATAACCCACAAAGTATAGAAATATAAAATAAATTACTTTAAAAACTTAAATTCGAATTTGTAGAAAATATGTTAAAATGCAACTTTTTAATACTTATTTGCATTTACCTATTGTTGGCAAGAATTACCCGAAGCAAATAGAAACAAATAAGTATAGCAAATCTTAATGCAGAATGAACAATGAAAAGAACACAATGAGGATGAAGATATTATAAAGTCATTTGCAATTGCAACTCTCTTCGGCACAGAATAGGCAGAGCAAAAAGCTAATGAAACAATAAATACTAAAATAATAAATGCAAGTACATGTGACTGTATCTCGTTGTACTTTGAACAATGTATGCACTTGTATTTCTAAGTCATTAGTTATTATTTGTAGTGTAAGTTATTCTTTTCAGGAGTATCGAAAAACTTTGTTCATTGTAGAAATTAAATTGTAGTTTATATTTTTATTAGATTTGGTTTATTTAGATGATATATGTATGTACATATTTTCATTTGGTTAAAATGTTGTACATTCTAGAAATGTGCTTTAGATCAAACAAACTGTGGAAATTCCTTCCAGTGTTGTGTTACAATTTGGCAGAAAACAATACCTTCTATTATATTTCATATTAAAAGAAAACTTTCAATATAACAAAATCTTAACCTACACCATTTTTAATAAAGTTAACCGAATTAAAATTAACCTAGTGCCACACATCATTAGATTAAAAATAAATGTGAAAAAATATAAATCGAGGAGATTATTATGTTATTCATGCATGTTGTTATGCCAATTAATGGTCTATTTGGCAAACCACTCGCATTCGCACATAAATAAGCACTCGCACGCATACAGCGACGAAATTTTAAAGATGCAAAGACGTAAGAACGAAGACTTCGCAGCACACGCACGGCAAATCAAAGCGGAAAACACGAAAATTAAAAATACCAGGGCGCGTAACACATCTGCAAAAAAGCAAAAAAGAAAAAAGAATTGCAAAATAAATTCTTGGCAAGAGCAGCAGAGTGCCGAGAACGAACACGCGCATAATATCGACTCGGTGCCAAAATTCTAAAATATACCATAATACGATCAAAACGCACACGGGAACGTACATACGTACGCAAATAACATCGGCATCTAAACGAGTGAAAATGTTAATAAAATGAAAATGTCAGAATTAAAACATAGTAATAAAGATTTGTTTCATTGAAAAGCAAAAAGTTTAATACCAACTAACGACTTTATGCATTGTGAAACTTGATTATAAAAATGTTGAAAAAATTATTTATCAATTCCAAATCGTATTGCTTTTAATTAATGTATTTTTAAAAGTCCTAAAAATGATTACTTTATCTCATTCCAAAATATTTAATAAAATAAAGTTCGATATACGAAAAATGACAGTAACATGGCATACGAGTGTATGCAAACATGAAATATTCCACCATAATTCAAATCGATTTGCTTTATCACATTTATTAAATTATGCAGCAACGTGAACCCCGAGCATATGTCATGCACCGACGAACAATGATCGCAACGCTTTCAATATCAATACGCAATAAAAATATTAATTTATTAGAAATGCTTGTTGTCGCTGGTGTGATAATGTAACAAATTCGATTCACGCATAACAGCACGTTGCTGTATTAAATATCCCCATCCGCACATTTCGCAGGAACATACACTAGATGGAGCACGTATACTCATATGTCACATCCCTTCATATTATTTATACACGAATATTCAACGTTTGAAACTTTTAATACATTAATTTAATGTTTTAATGGAAAGTACCTGCGTGCATGCACGCATATATGTTATCGCGCGATCCGTCCGATATACATATATATTCCAAGTCTACGTCACCCGGTAAGTTATTGTTATTGTCGAAAATTATGCTCCCATTGTGCAAAGCGCGAAAAGTTTATAGAGTGAATGGAATATGAAGGAGAGATTTAATAATAGATTTACCTCATGGTTTTATTCGGATAACAGTTGAATGTGGTTATAACACCACAATGTATATTGTGGTTTGTAACATTCATTATCTAGTAATGTTACTCAATAATTTTTGTAGCATATGAAATGGTAATTTTATTCAAAATTATATGACGTTTACACTTAGGAAAAGAATTGCCAGGACAGCTATTTGTAAAATAGGTTTTTAGTTTTGACTGTTTTCTGATTTAGCACAATAAGCGGGGTTTGTAACCAAGAAGCTTTTTCCCCGTTTTTTCTTATGCCATTTTATTCAAACGCACAAAATTTCCAGGACAACTTTTATCATATGTACCTACAGTCCTACACCAATTTTATACTTAAAATGTTTTAAACTTAGTTTGTTATACGTACTAAAAGAATTGTGTAGCCGAAATACAGACATTTTAAATGCTTTAGTTGCAGAAAAGCAAAAAAACAAATTTGCTTTTGCATCGTAGCATGAAAACAATAACAATTGACCAATTGTTAATTTCTCTCGTTAAAATTATACTTACACATTTAAATAATTATAACACATGTTAAGTAGATAAAGATTAAATTAACAACACGGTAATAACATGTGTTTTCAGCGAGACACGAATTTAATTAAAGTTAAGAGGATTAAAGTGTGATATTGACGACCGCGTCTGTAAGTATGGGAGAAACGCCATCTTTTCACAGGTAAGAAATGAGTATTTTAACGATGCAGGAATTAATATATTCAAGAGGCGAGGCGAATGCAGTCGAACGTGTAAAACCGGTAGCCATGGCGCTAATCATTAACACAAATATAATTGTTTGGTCTACCAAAATAACCAAAAAATATGAAATTTGCTTACATGTAGCGAAATTTTCAGCACTATATAAAAATAAAAATTGTGCTTAACCCAATAATATAACCTATTGTTTTTATTTTATTTATATATTCCAAAAATACCACCATAGAGAACGAGAAAATCAAACAATGTAAACTAAATAACATCAAAGAACAATTTCCATAGAAGTATTTGTGTAATTTTTAATAATGAATGATGCGGAATGGCTGTATAGAGAAAATAATAAAACACAAATTTGATTGAAGTTTACCCCGAGTAAATTTTGCACAAATTTCATGAATCGGGAGCAATTTAATGATAACTACCGATTTTATGTCAATAATACAATTCATATGCACATTGTTTCCAATGAAAAAAAAATAGGTAAAATAAAAATTATAATTAACCTAAAACTTCAAGTGCTAGAAAGCAAGTAAACAAGCAATAAATGAAAATAAATAAGCTTTTCCGTGTAAAGGTGTAAAGATATAGGCATTCTTCCCTACTCATGAGTATTATGAAGATATAACGTGAGTAAGTACAAGTAAGCAGTGCGCGTTCGAATGTTTGCCTATATGTTTGCAAACATCCGGATGGAGTGTATGATGGAAATGCTCGCTGCTCGAACACGTACGGAACGACTGTGGCGGCATGGTGCAGAGCGGCAGCGGCGGTGGCAGTGAGTTCGCTTTCGCTGCCTGCGTGCTGTTGTACCATGTATATTGCACATACATACACCGTGTACGTATAATATTATTATTAGAACGCAGGGAAATTTCCACGGATTGGAATCGATAAAGCAGCACTATATATTTCCCTTTGCCGTACTGAGCCCGAAAACGGAGAGAGACACAAATGAAATTGCGATGAAGGTACAAAGAAGACGAAAGATTTTCGCTAGGCTTTCTCCAACGTTGGCTGCATCTGAAGCTAAAAGGATGAATCCAGAAACGCAAAACAAGAGGGAAAATGTTGTATGATATTATTATATAAGCGCATTTTGCGAATCTTTTCTATTCTTCAAGTTTTATATGAACTTATTGCCAATTACGAGTAGCTTATTATGGTTGAATTCGCATAGTAACAAACAATACTTGAAATTTTAGATGTATGTACCATTAAATATTTGAAATTTTTTTTTATTTAAAAAGTCACTATACTATTTTTTTACGAAAAGTTTAGAAGTTTAGTAATGGGTCATGTCCAGTCATGTCTTTTGCCATGTGAATGGTTGGTTGCGAATCTTCGAAAGGTCTTCGAACGTCGAATTCTGCCGTTTGTGTAATAGGCAATATGATTTCGGTTTGGCTTCTTGCCCGAAATTTTCCCGACCTTGCGCTTCATGCTATGCTAGCCTATAACGCACTTACAACTAACTTGACTTCAAGTTTTCATTGAGTCTTTGTCTATTGATATTATTTCATACTTTACATAATATATTATAATATGTACTTGATATCAAAAAATGAAAATTTGTAATAATTAAATTTTGAAACATTTCACTGTAAATTAACGGATATATTATTTTATTTTTTAGTCTGTTACTACACTATAGTAATAAGAAGTTTGATTTGTGGCTAGATTTGGCCAAAAACGACATTGTGGTAATTGTGCTTACGGAGCACCAGGGGTTTTCGTTCTGTTTGTGTTTTTCACTGCTTTCGGCAGCTTTTCTTCTCAGTAAGCGAAAATTTTGCCAAGTTAACAGTTCCAAATCTTGGGAAATTCTCATGTCACATCGCACTTTGCTTTATCTGTCGATTTTATTTCAATTAAAAATAATTCAATTTCCCACAAGAATTTTGAGGTTAAATTGTAAAAATCAAAAGATGCATAAAGATTGATGAAAAATTCCTGGAATAATTCGGTTAAATTTGAAATACTTAGGAACTTTTTTAGGTTTATTTCAATCAACCTCAATATATGAAAAAATATTACAATAATTTTTGAATCAAAAACATTAATCAGTATAAAAGACAAAACAGTTAAGCAGTTAAATTTTACAACATATAAAATTGTCGGTTATTCGATGCGCTAACAGTTACCTAAAGCATAAAGAGTAGCAAATTTATGGCACATAATATTACAATAATGTTTATGCAAATTGCAGCTTTTCCTTGCTGAGGTGGAGTAGCACGCTAAATACCGAACTAGATATTATGTGAGGTTATGAGCCACTCGCCGGAAGCAAGGGGAGCAACTCCACCGGCCATCATATATCGCCATGTATCGATTCTATTATGAGAAAATATGCGCAATATAGATATTTAAGTCTATAGAACCGAAGTGAATGGAAGTGCATGAAAACGTATAGAAAGAGGAATATATAAGGGTGAACTAACTCAGTGCCGCGTTGGGATTTAGTCATAAATTATGCAAATTGCTGTTTTCAGTGTTTTAACACGCATTTAAGCCGCTAGTCAAATCGCCATTATTTACGCCCGTTGCCTTCGACAAAAAGATTTATGTTTTGTTGCAGAAATTTAAACTTATAATTTGACCAATTGCGTAATATCCATCTCGAAAAACAGAAACTACCTACCTCTGAAATAGATAAAGTACAAGTGGAACAAAGTAAAATTTAATCATTTCCGGTTGATAAGCATTGATAAGGTAATGAAGGCGATAAAGCGCAATCGGACAATTACTCAAGTAACTATACAGTAATCAATAAACAGTTAGCTAGTAGCTTAATTTTTATTTGCTTCTAGATTTCAAGAAAACAGCAGCAAGTAATTAAACAAAAAGTGTCGACTTCCGGTTGGAGAATTAACAATCGCATTAATGGATTTACAAGAAAAAATTGAGAAAATGCCCGGGGACACAACAACAACAATTGTGACTGTTACCTAGATAACGCGCAATTTCTTACTCTTTGCAAGAACTATATATTTAATTTGTATTTCTCTTTCCCCATTCTTCTTCATTTCCTCCAGTAGTCCCTCGAATCTCCCACCCCTTCTTCCGAGAAGTACCTATACTTATCCGCCTTTCCTTTCCTATTTTTTATATTATTTTTTGAAACATTATTACACAAGAACTTCCCATTTTCTCTTCGTGGAACGATGTCATTCCAATGCAATTGCAATTTCCTTTTTCCTTCCTCACCACGCGCGCACAGTTTCCTTTTCGTTTCCTACCCAGCTTCCTCTAACCCACATCTGAGTCTTTTCTCCTGCAATCGGACGTTATACGTCTCTGGAGTTTACAGTGTTCAAATTCATGCATTTCGGGCTTTTCGCTACTATGTATGAATAACCTCGAATCTCTTCTTCAATCCGTCGGCATATCGGTTTTCTTCTAAAACCCCCATTTACATGAAAGGAAAACCAAAAACACACAGACTCGAAATACCACTCGCACGAAGAAATCGTCTAATCCCGAATACTCGAATGCGGATTCTTCCATAATGGCGAACCGGAAATGAGAGTCGAAATCAATTCGCAGAGAGCAGTAACGCCGCGTCAGCCACGTGAAGGACGTTACCTTACAATTTTGTTCCAGGCTTCCTTATTTGCTTACTTCCTCTCTAAGACTTCTTATTTCCCCTCTTGAGTGAATTTATTCCATGTTAACATTTACTAAACCCTCAATGTTTCACAAGTGAAATCTAAAAGACCAGTGTGTTCAGTTAACCTCAAAAATTCCTAGTTGCGTGCTAAATATTATAATTGAAACCCAAATGTTTCTACACATTCAAATTTTAATTCGTTGCAAAAAATATATTAAATTTTAGTGAATCACAAAGGAAAGAAAAAGTAATATAGCAAACGACAAGCAAATGGGGGAAATGCCTCGTTTGACCTTGGCCTTAGAGCAAAAGCAAGGGAGCGCACAGTGAGGAGAAGGAGTCGACGCAGTCGCAATAGGGGTATGATACTGAACGGTATAATGTTGGAGGCGGCAGGTGAGCTAGGCCTTCGCGAAACCGCGTGCTCGCCGTCGCACGCTTGAAACATGTGCACGGGGATGATGCTCGGTGCGATCAATATCGTTATGGTCGCAACCTGTATAGCGTTGCAATTGTGTGTGCTGCACGTTCGCTACACGATTACAGCGAGCAAGGCTTTTGATTATGGAGATTATGCATCCATGACTTCCGCGCGCTCTTACGGGATTACCGGTAGGTCTATATTGGGGTGAAAATTTATCTGGATGTGGTGGACAAAGCAAAACTTCACATTATTTTGTTTTGATTTACATTTGGTAATCTTTAAAATCATTTCGAACATAGCATTCATTACCTTACAAAACAAGAAACAAAGGCAACAAAAATATAGCAATAACTGCCTTGCTCTTCTTGTTTCAAGATGCTTAGCGAGTGAAGAAGACGACAAGGCCGTCAATGCACGCAAGGTCATCAGACATGTTGCCACACCTAAGCACTCTTTGTTGTTTCTCTTCGGGTTACTTCCATCGCAACAATGCTTCATTATGATGACTTTGTGATGCCAGAAAGGAAAGCATCACGTCCATGGATTGAATTACGCGTTTTACCTATGGCGAAGAATACTATGTACGATATTCAACCAAAAGACATCATGTAAGGCAGCGAACAATGTAAACTTATACGTATCATCACGAAGATAAACAATTAGACGGCGCGGAACTAGATGCGTTCGTGATCATTTTTCATGAGGCAGACATGGGATTGTTAAGATGATATCTTCGGGAATTAAGTAATTCGTATAAATTTATAAATTAGTCTCTTGCTAAGTCAGAAAATCAGAAATAAATATGTCATTAATAAAATATTACATTTTTATTATACAAAAAAAATAACTAACTTTATCTCAAATTTAAATACACCTACATTCATATTTGTTATCACAAAATTGAACTTATTAACCTAGTAAGTTGTTTACACCAATACTAAATCGAAATCCAGTTCTAGTAAGTGAAAAAAATAAATAAAACTTTCAGAATGAATAATAGGAACAAAGTTTAGAAGATTAGATAAGAAGTAGTAATAAGATAATGAGGTTTTAAGTTGATTTATGTTTGCGATGATCGATTGACTTTGAAGTTAGTGAACTTAACCTTAACCTAGCGAACAGAGCCATAGTTTGTTCACATGAGTTAATTCACAAATATAATGACACAAGAGCATAAATAATACAAAATGCAAATACATAATAGTGAATTACATCTCGATAAAACAGAAAATGCGAAATATTACATTAATTTGCATATATAAATATATCCAACATGATATAAATCTAAATCAGGAAATATGAATCAATAACATAAGCTATGATACTTAAATAATCAGCATTGAATTATAAAATTATTTAAATGTTTTTAATCTACAAGGAATTCACTGACTTGACAAAATTCATTGATCAATTTGAATTAATAGTTTATTCATATTTTTATCAATGTAAATTTTGAAATTGAGGTTAGAATATGACCTCCAATTGTATTGTAAATTTGCATAGCAATTTCACAAAGATAAATAGAAATAGAAATTTGTAAATAGAAAGAAAAAATAGTATTATGTACTATTATAAAAATGTTGACGACTGAAATATCCAGTGTCTTACATAATTAATAATAAGTGATTAACAAACTGAAACTGACTGATTATAGTAATTATGGGTACATAGAGATGACATGAATATTCTTGTCGACGTAAACTCATTGATTAATTATTGATTATGCTTGCATTTTGGTGGCGTTACATAAAATCAATTCCGCATAATTGCCATATCTTTGCAACTTCAGCAAGCCCAGTTTACGTATTCGAATAATCTTAACTATTTTAAATTATTATTTAATTTGAATTATGTTTATATTCAGTTTATCTTAGTGAAAGTAAATAAGTTAGTACATAATAAATACAAAAAAAAACTAATAAAATTCCATATTGCATTTTACAAACTTTTTAAATCTAAACAATAAACCAAAAAGAAGAAATAAACAACGTTTTCATAATTTATTGTTTTTCCGTTTTCTTAACATTGTGGTTGTAATATTGATTGATATAATTATATGTATATTACTCATATGCCTGTGATGTAATCCATACCAAAACAAGTAACAGACATTGAGATGTACGACGTACCAGTTTTCGAAGGAAAAGTAGTTTTGCATTTTAATTCAAAAAATTGCACAAAATATCAGAATCCGTGGGCCCATGCATACTCGGACATTATGAGAGGTTATGTGAGAGGTTATTTACGAGACTAGCGAAACGAAATGTCGCGGATGATGTATGAATAGCCTTGGCGAGTTAGCATTTAATGAAACTGTGTGAATCTAAAATTAAATAATCAAGGGAGTTTTAATTTAAATTGAACTGCAAAAAAAATACACAACTTCTGTAATTAACAATAAATAACAAATGAATAAAAAATAAATTCATTAATTAAAAAGACAAATAGAAATACCAGAAAAATATAAAATATCTTGGGCTTCTTTCAAGTGAACCTTAATAAAATAAAATCAAGAAAAAATATTTATTCTGATAAAATAAACAAGAGCAATGAATATTTTGCTCATGCGCACCAACTTGACTGAAAGTAAATTAAAACGAATTCTCCCATGTTAGCTTACCGAACCTAATTTAATTTTCTTCTTATAAGAGAAGGGGGTTGGATATTTTATTCCACCTGGTTTTCCTTCACTTTACTTTTCTTTTTTGATGCAGGTAATTAGCAGTCTGGTGTTTTATATAAGCCTTACCTGAAACAACAAAAGAATTATGTAATTAATGATGTAATTAATATAATTATTAAAATTATACAAATTTGAGAATATTTAATATGTATTTATTCCTTTCATTTTAATTAATTTTAATTAATTGAAATTGAGATGCACTAAGCGCTTATCAGTTAATATCGTTTAATCAAGTTGTGTCTATCACTAAATCTCTTATCAAGCAAATATAACATAGGTAAATACATATATGAATATTACATGCAAGAGTATATAAGTATATAAATTGTCTTGGTCATTCCAACTACTCGTAGCGACGACTGCTAATCTTATGTTTCAAGTTGCATTTAAAGTAAATTACAAGTGAAGTGAGTATAATATGTACATAAAAACTTACATACAGATGTAAGTTTATATGTAAAAGTGTGTATACACGTACTGTCGTAAAATATCGCTCATTTCGCTTTCCTTTTAAAATGCATTTATCTTTACGATGTGTGCATTGTGATAATATACTATCATTGACAAGTGATGAGCAATAATACAAGTTACACAACTATGCATTCAAAAAATGTTTTAACAATTTTTTATTTAATTTGAGATTATAGATTTGTTGGATAAAAAACTTTAATTCTCTAATAGAGTTTTTAGTTTGCCTTATTTGATAACTAATC
>JASKGN010029981.1:0-17567 GCA_030556245.1 Falagria sp. GC000072 | reverse complement strand
GCTAGTGTATCTATTTTAATCTAAAACAGAGCTTTATGATTTTCAAATCTTGATTTGAATTTGACCAATCGATCAGGCATTCCTGTTTTATTTAAATAGCACCACTAACTCAAAACTCTCCAAAAATGAGATATTCACTGTTAGAACTTAGCCGACGAATTGTAAATTAACAATTGTCTCAAAATTTTCATTTGAGACAAGAAATAAAATGTTGTACACCCTACAAAGGCATTGATTTTGTAAGAGATAAATATTAAGTTTAAAACTTTGTTCCCACAAGCCGTCATGTCATATTTTGACGTTTGAAACGATTTGGAACAGTCATACACAAGCGCAGTTCCAAATCCGTTGGAGCAAAGCTTATGAAATCAATTTTAAAGTTTCTTTCTGAAAAACGCGAACTTAGTCGTTAATTTTTAAATTTAAATCCAGACATTTACAAAATGTGTACTTTTACCCTCTCCTTCCCCATCATTTTATTCAAAAATATAAAGTATGTTTACAAAACTTAATTAAATATTGAATGCTCAAAAGTACTCACTCATTTTATATCCTACCTTAAAATAAATTAAACATAATGAATTCATTTATTTCGAAAATACCATAAAACTAAACGTACATCGTAATTGAAAACAACTTGTAATAAATTCAATTACATGTCATCATAAATTACAAGAAGGGCAACAAGATACGTTGCTACCAACGAAGTAAAACAGAATATTCAATTGTAATCCCTTAACGCAACGCATCACGCTTACATATTATTGATTGTTGTTTCCTCAGTTTCACAGTGACATAAAGCCGATTGAGCAAGGCGAGGATTACAACAATAAGTACACATTAAGAATGTCGTTAATACAAAGCTTGTCATCGGTTGTGATTAAGCGACACCGGAAGTGAAATGGAGGAAAAGAAACAATACAGCGCACTGACTATTGACAGAGCTGCGTTTTTATTGCTACGCGTGAAGAAGGCTTTTAAGAAGAAGAAGCTGCAACGTAAAGAGCGCGAACGCAGGTGAGTTTACCCTTTAGTTTTGTTTACTTCTTTTTAATAAATTATGATAAAGGAAGACATTTTTATGTGGGCAGTTTTCATATATTGTTATATCAAGTGTTTACAAATACATTTTTTTAAACTGTAAAACTTTTATCTTTTACTTTGCGGTGTATCTTGGTTGCATATACTAAACCGCTCCGCCATTTTATATTAAGTGTATATTTAAAGATATTCGTTAAATTTGAAAAATACTCCTATATTTTTATGAAAGTTGACACTCGTTTTCAGGTGGAAATGTCTTAGTTTGGAAATATAGTTTGACTGTTTCCATCAATATAATCTTCCAAAGTTTTCTGTTACTTACAGTAAGAACTACATACAATTGAATTATATTGTTTGAAAGTTCGACTAGACTTTAGGAAAACATATACACGTAAACTAATAAAGCCTTGATAAAAGGTTGGATCTTTTTATGTTCGACTGTATTCGCCTTGTGCACTTCATTTAATAAAGAAGAATGCAGCAAAGGAGTAAAAATATAATGAATGACAGTGAATGTTCAGTGATCAATTGATTCGAATCTTTTTTCTTTGATTTCCTTTGGTGTTTGCAATTACACTCCTTCTTTATTGTAGCTTTGACAAGGCTTTGTCTTTTAGCTAGGTTAATTTGTGAGAAGAAAGAAAGAAAGAAAGAAAGAATGGATTTGCTTTGATTTTTATTGGATATTCTGACAATGATAGATTTTCTTTTATAGGTGCTGGTGATAAACATTTAAATTTTTTGAAACTAAAATTGTAAAAAATTGTAAAAGAATATTTTATTTGGAAGAACATTTTATTTTTACTTTTCCACGCTAGCGGAGAAAAGTTCAGACTTGTTCCAAAAAATGTTGTACAATCCGTTTTGGATACTCCTGGCTCCAAAAAGTGGCATAACTCATTTAGTTTAAAAGCTATCAAGCTGAAATTTGCCAGGACGCAGGTCTAGTTGTGCCATTTTAATTTTCATCAATGTTGCTCCATTGAAAAGTTGTTTTTGTGTTCAAAAAATGAACTAAAAGGGCACCAAAAATGTTTTTTTAGATTGATATTTGATACATGTAAAGGATTCAAGAAATTACCAAAAAAAGGAAATTAATAAACAAAGTAAACAAAAAACATAATTTTTTATAATAAAAATTTATTTAATTATCCAAATATTAGACGAAATAAGTAATATTCATTCCATAATTATAAAATATTTGCATTTCTTTTAGTAATACATGAAATAAAAATTATATTTTAACAAACAGGAAAAATGCCATCAAGTAAGAGTTTTAATTAGCAAATTAATTTAATTAACAGACACTACTCAACTTACTTATGAAAAACGGTTGGCGCTATGCAATTGCTGTTTCTATGCAGTAATGAAACGGCTGAAGTGCAATGCATTTCGCATAAATTAAATTGGACCAAATTGTTTTTTAGACTCACTTATAATTTAATTAAATTGCTATTATAATTTTTTTTGTGTATTTATTTACGGACAATTTTTTAACATTTTTTTTTATATTGTACATATGTAATTTGTTTGCCGAGTTCAAATTTAGTTCAATTTTTTGAAGTACACTAAAGGCCTTTGATGTTTACATCCGATTACAGTTTCCTCTAAGAACATTTTGTGTGTCATTTAATAAGATAAAATTGGTAGTATAAGGAAAGGGATTTTGATACCATTTCAAAGATTTTTTACGGCATGCAAAACGAAGTTGTTTAAATACCAACGAGCACTCCCGTAGTGAGTTCGAATTTCGAATAATCAATAATTCAATTGATGTTTTACATAGATTTGATGGTTTAAAACAAATGTTTTTTGTTTACTTTACTTAAAAACAAACCTTTGTAGAGAACTTGATAGACTGCAGTAATTGAGCCTGGAGCAACTTTCAATCTAGTACACTTCATATACATTAAAGCCAGACAAAAAAGTTATGCATACCACAACATTTTAATTGAAATATAAATATTAAAACATAATCAATAAAATAAGGTGTTAATTGAATAATTTTGAAGTAAAACAAGGTCCTCCCCCCAAATTAGTAAATTTTATAACAACGAGGAAGAAAGGAGCAGCATATTAATAGTGTAAATCCGTGAGTGCGTAGTAAAAGACAGCTGGCGCAGCATCGGTATAGAAGAGAGGCAAAATACCATTAGATTACAAGCAAAAGTCCTTTGATCTGCAGGATTAAGTCTATCAATGGCTGGCTCCGGCTGTGGCTCCGGTTCGAAATTCGAATGCGCGCATTAGACAGACGTCTAGAACTAACAGGATAGCTATGGTCTCATCATAGGCCTCTCGTTTATAACGCCAATGCCTCGCGCCCGCGTTTCTTTACACCCAGACGAGCCCCTAAGCATCTCGCCAAATTCGTTTTCACTCGTTCCATGCTCAAATGATTTCAATTTCATTCGGAAAAAATCTGCACATTCACCTCGCTGACCTTATGCTTGTTCCACCATTCATTATTTCTACTTTTCTCCACTTTTGGCAACAACATATTTTTACTTTTATTTTCTACCCCCTCGAGGAAACCCTTGCTGTATCAGTAATATTTCGTGCCGTTATATCAATTTCGTTTTCGCTACGCTGCTGTGAAGGAGAAGGAAAATGTGGAAACAACATTCTCGGCTAGCTTATCCACATTTTCCCGATGTAAATAAATTATTAGAGTGGTGGTCGTTTCACTATTTTTATTTTACTTTTATTTCGTTTTATATTTAAGTTCGCCATCGTATATAGAGAATTTCAATGTGAACTTTTCACTTTTATTAATTCATCTCGTGTTGGTCGGTGTTATTTTTATCCTACATGCATCCTGAAATTAAAATAAAGAATACTTTAATTAATCTCATGATAAAAATGCAAATAATTTTATTTCATTAAAAATTCTCACTCTATGGCATTGAATTGCGTAGTATCCGAATTTTATTTTCAACATCGTCAAGTTCCCAATTCCCTGTAAATTCCTGATACGATGTTTTTAATGTTATCAATTTGGCTGATATCAAATTCAAATCGTCCCAAAATGAATTCTCTGCATTTGTAGCGGAACACTCATGAATATTCACAAAAAGTAAATTGCATTGTTCAACAATATCATTTTTCAATTGTTCGAATTCCGTTCTTCGCACAGTCTCGATTTTTCTTATACACTCGCGAATTCTTTGTTGCATCTTCATATTAACTTCATCTTGCAAAGGACATGTTGAAAGGACAATCAATTCTAATTGTAATCGATCCATGATGGAAACAAAGCTATTTGCTTGTGACGGGTTACAATCGGAATCGGAATTGGAACTTTCTACTTTGAGACACAACTCGTTTATGTTGAGTTCACATGAATTGGCAGTAGTTGGTTCTTGTAATGGGGGAGTCACAATGTAAGCTGGATTGCATCCTTGGAAAATCACGAATGGCGTTCCAGATTCAATCTCTGAGAAGTCAGGAGCAGTAGGGTTGTCACTACGAGTAACGTAACCCGCGAAAACTAAACTATTTGGATTTCCCCTAGGAAGACTGTTGTTAATTTCTACTTGTACATTGTTTATATTTAAATTTTGTTCCAAATCGAGTTTGTTCTTTTGTCGCCGATAATATAAACTTGCGATGCATATTGCAATTAAGATTATTATTGATGCACATATAATTATTGCTAGTTCAGTGGAATCAACCATATTTCACTGATTTGAGAGTTGAGTAATATAGATCTATTTTTCCTATGGTTGACACTAGATTGATAATATATAATTGTTGATATGGCAATATCTATCTAATTATGATAAGAATAAAGTAATCTATTTGTGATAAGGTATTTAAATATTATTAACAGTAACGGCATTGCGATCGTGTCGACATTTTTTTGTCAAAATGGCGGCAGAGTATCAATGTGGTGGGGAGAGGTGAGAAAGACCCAAAACGGATTGTGGAACATACAAAATAAAATGTAACTTTCTAACTTTGTACAAAACTTCTAATTTAGACCTCAGAGTCATCCAACCCTGAACAATATAAAAAATATAATAAACAAATTTAATTCCCAAACCGAGATTCACATTATTCCGTACTTGTATCTCATCATCATATTTACCAATAAAGCAAAAACGTGCTGATGTAAAACAAGTCGGCGTGCACATTGCAGACCTAATTGGAACAGACACATTGTAAGTACTATATCATCGTATCTGCGCCACGACGAAATCAGTTTTACGATGTCGAAACTGGTGGCTATTAGAATTGGAGATAATAATGAAAGATGAATATTCATGATGTGCCTTACTCAGACTGACATACATGTATTCGTGCGGTGTGGCCTTATGATTTTGTTCTTATCTTCGCGTTTCTTCCACATTTCCATAGTAGGCTTGAACCCTTAACCTACCAACAACATATACCACTGAGACAGTGCCAGATTTACGCATAGGCTGAGTAGGCTATATCCTAGGGCCGCAAAGTTTTTGGGGCGGCAAATTTCTGTAAACATTAATAAAAATTTGGATGGCATAATATTAATTGTTATATAGTCACGTTTTTCTTTGCTCATCGGTTGGGACCCGGAGTCTCTTAATATAGTTTGCACGCGTTTTTGTTTTTGCTCATCGGCTGGGCTGGGGTATGCTTTTTTGTATGTAGGGGCGGCAAATTTTTCATAGCCTATGAGCGGCAAAATTGTAAATCCGCCTCTGCATTGAGATGTCATCCCGTCTACGAAACTGACAAATTTATAACCCGCCCAACCGAATACTCTGCTTTTCTTTGCTAGCTTTCATTCACATGACACGTCTGACTTCCTAAAATAATTGCTGTAGGGTCAATTGATTTTCTTTCATCAAAGGAAGAACCTTCAATTCGACAAGTCTTTCGAAATTTCGTTAGGTGTAGAAATTGCTGGGTTCAAAAGGTAAAAAATTTGTGGCAAATAAATTCAAAGTTGTATTGTGTTCAATATAAATGTTTTCAATTTCTGCAAAGACAAAACAAAAATTGATCAAAGTGACTCTAAATTTGAAGCATTTCTTTATGATTGTTATATCCAATATCAAATGACAAAAGAAATTGGTTCTAAATTTAGTTTAAGTCGATCAGAATAATAAAGCTCGTTGAAAAGCTTTGATATGCAATGACGTATGCAATGATTTCAAAAATTTCCAGTAATATATCACATAGCATAGCATGATTTATATACTCTTCGTAAAGGGAATAAAATCTCCATACAGTAATTCGCACGTAGACGTTTTGCGAATTGTTTAAATGTGGAACACGTTCAGATTCCAACTGGATTACATTTAGTCAATGTTACTCAATGTTACTCTTTCCGTGGGTTGGAATCTTAGGTTTTGGTTCTTGTTTCTCATTCTTATTCGTTCCTCGACTGGACTCAGAATTAAAGTGCATGGGACAGCTAGCTATTCAGTGTACAAAATATAGAGCATGCACTAGTAATACTAACATTTCTTGCAAACTTGATCAATTCGGAAGTAAGTACATAAACGTTGGAACGTTTTCCTTCAAACTTTTCGTTTTCTTTTTACTGCAAATCTAATAATGACGCCTTTAGAGTTTAAGGGCTTTATATATGATTCATTGGCACTAAAAACAAGTGCAATTTTTATAGTTTTACGACATTGTAAAGTTCGAAAATGTGACGTATTTATATATAGATATTTAAATTAATAAACTGAATATATACCACATTAATAAATAGTTCAAATAATTATTATCTTATCGATTTAGTTTAGTGCGACCCCATTTGCAGATTTAGAAATATATCGGACACGGTGAAACGGATCAATGAAACTGGCTCACTTACTCACGCTGAGTTTTGGTGTATGCGGCCGGCGGCGACGGCGGCGGCGTATCCTATTTTGCGAGGTGAACACAGTTCTGATTAGGCGATTCCTCGAACTGCATCACAATATGATTATTCACTCATTGTTTAGTGCTTGGATTTGTTTTCGTGGCCTTGAATGCTTTCCGCATTTACGATCCAATGCGCTCTTTGCATTGTCGATATTAAATCCGCAGGTCCAGAACTATTCGACATATTCCAGGAATTGTTGGTTCCGTGGTAAGACTGGTGAGGGAATTTATCTGTCTGTAATCTTACTCTTGACAGGAATTTTCTTTATTTTAGTAACACAAAAAATTATCTGCAGCACTTTGACAAACAAGAAAATTGCACATTTTTAAGGTAATTTATTATTTACACTTGACTGAAATAGTAATGCATGCATGTAATGCTGTGTTTTGATTCAAAAAGTTTTAAATAAATAAATGTATGGAAGTATAAAGATATTATGAAATATTCATGCATGGAAAATACATTTCGTATGGAACTCATTTTGTCAAGTTAAAACAAATGCAAATTCTCTTTTGAAATTTTCACGATATTTTTATTATGTAATGACATTGATAAGTGAAAGTTTATTATATGTAAATTTTGTATTTTAAATATTTTAGGGATATTGAATCTAAACAACAGGTTTGTCTTTACACATTTTCAGCGGTCCCCAAAGTGTGATTCGTGATCCGGTGTCTGGTGACAGAAAATAGCTTTGTTTCTACAAGCTGTCAAACTGATTTAAAACTATCATAGGCATGCGCAGTTTGATTTTAAAAATAACTGCCGTAAATAAATTTGATGTTGAATCTAATCTGTAAAATTCTATCCAATGGGTTGCAAACATTTTTAAATTTCTTACCGACTCATGAAGGAATTTTTTTAACTTTTCACCAAATCTCGGTCTAAAAAGTTTAAGATACACTGGGTTTTAGAGTAAAATTAAAATATTGCAATTTTAAAAATCTGGAATTATCCCCCTCCCCCTATTGAAAATATTTAACTGCATTGTTATCCCAAAATGTTGGTTTAACATCAATGTCTAAAATACGAAATGGGACACCAAAATAAAGGTGTAAGAGGTTTACAAAAATCGATGTACATTGCAATTAGACTTTTTTGGGGTTGCTAGACACTGGCATAACAAACAAACAACTAAAGCAAGCTTAGCACCCTACTGTAATAATCTTAAAAAGATTGCACTCCTTGTATGTAATAATAATTACTTTGTTAAGAATTACAACTCCCACGAAAAAATCTCATATGACTCTAGAAATAAAGAAATTGTCATCACTTTAGTAACAACATTAACCAAACGATCAGTATAACAAAAATTTACAGCGTAGTAAAATGGAAAAGGTCAAGGTCGAAGCGCAACGATTCCTCCTACAACGTACATACGTTATTGCACTGTACTCCATGGCGCGAGGAAGGTTTTGCGCAAGTAGATTAGATGGACCAACAAGGGTGCGTCTTTTCTACTTCAAGTGCAATTTTTGAGCCAAGATTGGAACCATCTTCCCATCAATGATGATCGTTTGAAATCGAATGAAAATCTATCTTGAGTGTCGCTAGCTATTTCATGCAAAATAATTCCAATATCGTATCAACCGAGACACATCTAATATTCAATATGCACTAAACATTTAACTTATATGGTTTTTGGTATAATATATATATATATTATATTTATATATATTTACCAGCTGTGGTGTGACTATATTTAATGAAAACAACTGAATTTTGGATGTAGAAAGAATACCATTAGATTAACTATGTTCCAAAAAGTTACAACCTGTCAAACGCATGCGTAGTTTGAAAAAATCAAATTGCGCATGCTTATGACAGTTTGAAAATATGATGGAATAAAGCTAATATTGACTATCACATTTTTTTTGTAAAATTTTTTAATTCAAATTTAATGCCTTTTTCTCTAAATATTGTGTATTTTTACCTGTATAAATATATTTAGTGCCTATAAATATATCTCAATATCTATTACCTAAATAGATGTTACCTTTTTACACTTTCTTACATAAATATATACATACTATATTTTTATGGATAATTTTATTTTGAAGGATATTTTCCCATCATAACAGGAATGACGTAGATATCGCAAGATGTAAAGCACATATTTTACATACTCTATCTAGTCAGGACCACCCTATCGACAGAACGAAATAAGCTCCCAGATAGAATTTCTATAAAGAAATTTGCACTCTATATATTTTGCCATTTCTAAAACTAATTTTACTCATAATATATTGAAGACGCCAAAATTTGTTCAGTTGAAAATGGAAATTCAGACCTGCCAAATTTGTATATGTTATAAAAAATTTATATACTTATTTCAAAAACACTACCTTTCAATTTGTATCCCCAAATTTTTTATAAATCACAAAATATCTAAAGACGTTTCTGATGATCGCATTTTCACATATTGCTCTGCTTCAGTAGAAGATTCCATTTTTTGACACGACACTTCTAGGTACTACCTACGTCTGCTCTTAAAATACAATTTATTATCTTGCAAGACTTTCGTGTAGTGTTATGCATTGACATAAAGCACATCTTTCTGCGTTTCCAACTACCTCATGGTAAATACCATGCGCATAAATTGTGTGTCGTTTTGCAAGGTGGATCGCTACCGGTACCAGTCTGTATTATTATCATAATGCGGCTATATTCGCAAAGCCACGCGCTATTGCTTGGCGTTCCGCCCACAAACTGTGCCCTTTCATTTTCCAATGCTTTTGCCAATGTTACTACCCTTCATGTTGCTTCTTTTATGCCATGCGGAAATGCTCAAACTATAATGACCCAATGCCCTATTCCTAGGTTTATTATTATTTGATAAAAGTCATCAAACTCATCACATTTTAAAGTTTAGTTTATAGATAATTTGGAATTTCAGTTTGGCACTAGTAATCTTGTAAATGTTTATGGAAGTTTGTTATTTCGAGGGGAACACGTGTCATCGACCAAATAGCCCGTCAACAATTCAATTTGCTGCTGCCACATGAATTTTCACAGCGAATGCTAAACTAAAGGACTGAAATGGACAGGACTAGACTAAGCTAGGTTTAGTTGTGCGTTGATGTCAATTCATTTCAGTTTTGACATAGGGAATTTCACAATTTTTTTTTTACATAAAAAATTTACTGAATTGTTTTTCCGGGAATAAGTTGTTTTTTTTCATTTGTTTTTCTCTCTGCAGGTATTTTCTTTTTCAGTTGTAAACAACACCTATGAGAACAAAAGAGTAACTTTACATAGACAAAAGGATAATATAAGTTTTCCTTGCTTGAGTTATATATATCTACACATAAAATGTTCTTAGTAGAAGTTTACTTTTACTTTCCTGTCGTCCGCATTCGTATCTCGTTTCCATAGATTTTCCCTGGAGTGAAATTCCACGATTTCAAGATTAAAAAAATCACATCCCAAAATAACGGATTAACTCAATTATCTCATAATGAAATAATTCCAATAATATGATTATGTCATCTGCCTGCCGGCGTGCAAAAATAGCACTAGATAATCAAATTTGTTCAATTAAATCCGGATGTGATTGGGTTTTGGTACATATGTATTTATTTAGTCTGGATGATTTGAGGGAATACTAGAAATAACTGATTAAATAAATGATTGAACTGGACTTTATACAATTGGGGTATCAAAAGTTGCGTCACTCGTTCAACTTTATGAATTTGGGCCAGAGTGTGGAGGGGTTGTAAATTATACTTTTATACACCAAACTAGCGGTAAGTGAAACATTACCCCACTAGAGTGGTAAGTAAAACGTCAAGAAAAAAACTGAACTTACCCCCCCCCCCCAGGTGCGTAATATACCATTTTAGTAATAATATTTTTCATATTCGGTTAATCTGGATACCTTCATTAAAATTGTTATTTTTTGCAATTTTTATTGACTCTCTATTAATTCTTTAAAAACAATTGCGTATATCTTCTAGAATCTAGAATCTGTTTACATGGTCCAAGAACAAAAGATTTTTTATACACCATGAGTTCCCAAAGAATAATAGATGTAAGGAATGTAATCAATTTTTAGAAAATATAATGGCAAAAACACAAGGAATTTCCTGCCCGATAAAAAAGACGATTACTGGTTCACATAAAAACCAGATCATTTGCCAATTTGAAGTAAGGCTAATAAATTTTACAATCAATTCTACTTCGTCTTTTTCTTTTTGCATTGTCTCTACATGTTTGTACCCAAAATTAGTAAGATTTTTCTTTGAGCAATATATTTTTTAAGTACTGGAATTCGAACCCTTGCGTCGTGGTAACCAATATATATAGAACATCGAAAATAAGTTGATAATCGCACCTTCTATCCTCGGCCCGAGAGTCAGACCCTCAAAGCCAGTTGTAATTTCAATGTTGGAAGCTACTTTAGCTCAAGTGTCACTTGCACTGGGCTGGTTAAGCTACCTATGTTGAAGTATGCTCTCCTGATACTTTGCAACTCTACTATGTCCATTTTACTTGAGCAAAAATTTGATTTGGCACAACGATTTTGGGTCGTTTTGGGGCAACAAATTCTGCCTTGTTTTGTTAGGGGTGAAGTAAATCTATAGCGATTAGAAAAATGCAATAAATGGCGAAATTTGCACCTATCCAAATACAAGCAAGGGAGCGTTCAAGTATTACGTAACGCAATTTAGGGGGAGGGGGGGGGTCTTGCAAAACGTTATGATGCATTATACAGGCATGGTAAAAGTCGACAAAATGCGTTACAACGGCGGGAGGGGGGGTCAAAAATCTTCAAAAATTGCGTTACGTAATACTTGAACGGCCCCTAAACCACTCTTAAATTAGGATTAATCTTGATATGCCGTTGTGGCTATCCCAAGTGGTGCTAGACTGTTGCCCCAAATCGAGCCAAAACGGTCGTACCAAACTAGTTTGGCGAATTCAAATTTTCAGGTTCCCGAAATGATATTATACAGTCCAAGTCATCCTGGTGTTATTTATATTACTAATAGAACTGCACCTTTGTTAACAATACTGATTTAATATTTGTCTGCTCAGAGTTACTCAATCTGGGTTGGTTTACTTGAAGATACCGGAAATTAGAACTTCCACCAAGGTACTGAAAAATAAGAATTAGGGTAAATCCAAGAATTGCTCATAAATGATTTTAATGAAGGTATAAAGAGCTGATTGCACTAAGTCTGAAGATATCAAGAAGATCTGCCCAGACATCTTTGTAAATTCGGAGACTAGCAAATGTGAGAAAATAGCTTAATTGTAGAGACGACAGTACCATTCGAAAATTTCCTATTTCTGAAATTCATGCAATAATTTATTAAACACTTTCTGAAAAGAAACCACTGCAAATGTCAATAAAGTTGCCCAAAAATAAAACACCACAGTTAAAATTGTACAATGATTTGCTTTAATATGCAATTATTCGCCAACTTTAGACATTATTAAATTGTACAATCAATTAATCTATCGTAAATTGCATATATTCAGTTTTTTCTCTAATTACTTTTAGTTTTATTGTCGATATTCCAATTTTGCTGCTTGTAAATTTTAAATTCCAAAATAAAAGTTCTTCTACATTAGTAAATATCCAAAGCATTGATATTTTAAGAGTCTTCAAGATGGCCAAGTTGTTTAAAGGACGAACTCACTAGTCAATTCTGTTTTTCTTTGTAGTTCCATTTGCAATTATGGCACTCATAATATCGGTGCTTTGCACAAAATATTTTGCCACAACGACACGTGAAAGTGTTCGTAATATTAATTTTTCTGCTGCATTCCATGCATCTAGTACGTATTTTCTTCGGCTTGATCTTATTTGTAGATTCGGTAGATGTTATTGACACGTCTTCAACACTTTCCTTTTCTTTTTTCACGCACTCTTCCAATTTATCTGTTTGTTGGAGGTCTACAGGTTTTACCTCCAAATCACTGTGGAGAGGTTTATTATCGCCCATGACTTTAGATTACTTCTGCACTGGCTAATTTAGTGTACAAAGATGATTTGGCAAGATCGACTTCTGCTTCTGTCAAAGATCTCTTGATTTTGTAAATTCAAATTCAAATTTGGAAATATATTAATTGGAAGTGATGATTTATAGAAATTTAAAATTTTATCATATCCAGATTGTTTTTTTTTTGTATTAAGAACGCAAATAATTTGTATAAAAAAAATTACTATTGGCAGATACCCCTTTCAAAATTAGTACGCAGATGACGCAAATATCATTATTCCGATGTTTTACAATTTACGTATTTACAATGTTGCTATGGAGTTATTGGGTGTGGTTAGATCAATGTGTACTAATTTAGAATTTGTATGAAATAAATCAATAAAATTTGTTTATATTTATATTTATATTCCAGGTATTTATGAAGAAAAACAAAATGACTAATTTAAACAATAACAATAAAAAATTAAGCAATTTGGATTACGGAAAATAATTGTGGCAAAATCGACTGGTTTTGACCACCGGTGAACTCAGGTGTACTACTAAATTAGAAGTTACCGTAATCAGATTTATAACTCTGTTATTCAAAGCCAAAAATTCATTTTAAAACGTAGAAGAAATAGTTTGAAGTAGTGAGAAAATAGATAAGCGTTTTATTTTAATTTTTTACCCTTTACCTTTTCTGTGTTTGGGATTGATTCAATTTTTATTTCACAAACTTTTCATAAAGTGATTAAATCAACAAATTGGGGTATAAACCAAACAATAGGGAATTCCCGGAAGATTGTACGAGATAAGTCAGTTGGTAGAAGTTTGAATAGTTAAATTTTCGATATGTTTGAACTAATTATTTGATAGATGAGGCCGTCCGTCATCATTTCCGAGCACGTCGAGTAGTAGAATCGATATATACTCGTATGTGCTTTGGTGTTTTCCTCGTTTCTATAATCCATAAGCCAAAGCTATTCATATCATACACATTCATGTAGAGACAACTAATGAGACCATAAATAAAATCATGTATGTCACGGTTTGTGATAAAAAACTAATCCGAACAGGCATGATCTTTTAAAATGGAGGGAATTCTGCTAGATATTTTCCGTGCTTACTGATGCTCTTTCCGTAGGTGCTTCATATTGAAGTAAAAAGCTCTTTAGAAATAATTTGCTTTTTAATCTTTGTTTTGTCTAAAGAATTAATTTTGTTTGAAATTCAAACAAATATATTCTATTTCAAATGTCATGATGTCAATGACATCATAATACTAATATAAAAATTGAACTGTGACAAATGTCAGGCAATCCACTCCTAATGTCACTATAATCTGACAATCTGTCACTGTCAGCGCAATATGGCTACTCGCTTCCGGCAGATGGCGCGGCTGCTCGTAGTGACGTAACAAGAAGATAAGATCCAATATTGTATAAACAAATCAACAAAACATTTATATTTATATAAAGAAATTAGAGAATTTTAATATTAGCAAGCATGTATTATACACTTAGAAATTCCAAGAATTGAAATTGCTGAAACACAAGTAAATTATGAGTAAAATTTATGTTGATTAAACAAGAAACGCCTCAGATACCAATTACCACACCGTGATCGTGTAGTTTACTTACATATCCAAAATTACCTGAATATTTATAAATGGACAGCAGCAAAATACCCACCAATGCAAATAAACAATATTCGCAATTGAATCAGTACAGTTCTCAATTTGCTTAGTTTATTTGTTTTCGTTCGTGTAAACAAACTGACCCTTTCGTCTAAGAAAACTCAATTTACTAATACCAGAATTATTAGTATCAACAGTGACACTGATACAAACATCTTATGTTTTATTGTCACTGAAGCAGCAGCTTTTGTCCAATTTAATAAGTAACAAGATGAGAAATGCCAGTTAAGTTTTAGATCACACAAGGAATTATCATCATTTGCCCAGTGTGCTTATTGAATAAAGCAAACGCATCAATAACCAGTGATAATAATATCATAGTATTACAGATAGGTGATATGAGTGCGAGTTAGAATTAGAGTTGCAATGTATTAGTGTGACGCCACGCCATACCTATACCCGACGCATGCGGCAAGTATTGATGCGTCGGAGTCGGCGTCGCGACGCGTCGGTCGGATCTACACTCCATTTACTAATTACATTAGATTCGAAGAGCCAAACCACCAAATGTAATGCCAATTGAACGTTTCCCCAATTACTCTGTATGGTTTGTATTGAGACAATTATTCAGATGTTTGTTGCTTATAATGAACTTGTCTCAAAAGGTAGAATAATATCAATTTGTGTATATGGTTTAAATTTTGAAAATAAACCAATACTCACGTTTCTCACATTCAACTTACAAATGTTTACTATTATCAACTGCTAACTCCAAAGCAGATGATCAATGTTGGTAACAACTTAACGTGACAATTCTAAACTGGAATCATTACTAATATAATCAAAAGGGATGTGGATGCAACATATTCGGAAATTATTGTTTGACCACATATAATGGACTAGCACGTGCAACGCACATATGTAGGATTTCAAACTTAGTTGAACAAGTTGCTCTTGTTAGTACAGTGATGCGTAGTCGATAAAACCGCGCTTGAAATTCTGCTAATTTGCGCCGACTGAATAAACAAAATAGCATAATACTCGCATACAACTAGGACGTTTACAGTTTGATATATGTTGTAGTAGAAAATTACCTATATCTATAGTAGAGTCCCTTGGGACTTGGGTCACAGTGACAACATCAATGTTTTCGTATCAAATTATGTAGAAGTTATTTCAAAATGACTACAATATTTAAATTGGATAAAGAAACATAGTACTTTTATATTGGATCATAAAGTATAGGGTTTAATGAAATAGAACATCAGACAAATGACCTTCGCTATTTAAATATGGTTGAAGAACATTGCTTCAAGGATTATTTTTCTCATTTAGTTAAGGAATGAATGAATTATGTTTATACTTTCACAAATCCACATCTGTTGTTTGAAGAATTTGATATTAGACAACGGAGGGGGTGAGGGAAACTTTGTTGTTGAAGTTACGCCATTTTTAGTAGTAAAATTATTTACCTATGCGCACTTTGCAAAATGGAGACATTTCATCTACTTGACGATCGGAACGACCTCTATCTTAAACACTTAAACCACATTTCTAAACAAAAACTTCCCATTGCTTGATGACTCTTTTGCTTTATTCTGTTTATTTTAATATAAATTAGTGCCACTATTGGAAGTCAAGATTATTAAAATAGAAACTACTCTGGTAAATTTGAACAAGGTACATTATGACGCGTTGGGAGGTGCTTTGGAAAGGCTAGTTTGATTTTTTCAAGGTCAGCGCAATTTATAATCAGCTTCCTTTTCTATTTCGTATCATATAAAAAACTAAAAACTTTAAAAACTTTTGTCAAAACAAAAACATAGAGAAGGCTGATCATCACCTGATGACGCGCAAAATGGCTACTGTGATTCAAGTTACTAGGCAACCTTCTATTAATAACCGTGATTGGAAGTAGCTTCTACTAAATTCGACATATTTGTCAATCTTGCTGAACTTTCAATTAATCTAACTGTAGGATTATTCAAATATGGTATCGAAAAGAGAAATATTTGCTGAAGAATTAAGCTGTGACATTGACGACAACATATTAGCAGACATGTGCTGCGTGCCTACTTCTACACCAATATCAACGCCACCACCGGAAGCAATAAACGCTAATTCGGTAGAAAATGATGAACGAAAGTATGCGATTTAAAGACCATGTTGCCAAACCCAAAACAGTATTGGTTCTTTATTAGAATTACTTTAAATAATCTGTTACTTTTATAGATCTTTAATAGACCAACTCGCAGAAAGATTAAGAAAGATCAAACTTCAAGAAGATGAAATTCATAATAAAAATACTACACCTAAGAAGGAATTGAATGCTGATATTCAAATGGAGACGATAAATTGTTTTACAATTTTGCATAAGAAGTAACTGTACTATAATAGATTTAAAAACGTGTTGCTGCTTTTAATTAAGGACTTCTTAGTTTTCTTAGTGTTTTTGTACTTATTTGAGTTGAATGTAGTGAAAGAGGAGCCTGCTCAGTGCATAAAATATTAAAGTACCAATTCTTTTCCACAAATCGCATAAAATTTGAGTTGCCAATTAGAAAATAAAAGGCACAGATCATTTCATGATATAAAGTCTAGTCCAGAGTCGGACTGGATCGGTTTGCCTAGTGGACCGGTAGAAAACTACTGTTCACTCTGGTTTACTCTAAATTGGTATTTCTGCATTCGTACTTTATGCAAGTCTTATTTTCCCTGTTATGCAAATTTAACTTCAGTAATAAAATATTATTAAAAAATAACGTACATACTTAACTCGCAAGAAAGTAGTACTTTTCATAAGAATTGGATAAAATCACTTCGCATTCGCATGAAAAGTACTACTTTCTTGTCTGGTTTGGTTTACTTCCTACACCTACCATTCTTTTCAAAAGTTTTGAGCCCTTAATTTCAATGCCTATTACATTAAATTGCACCTTTTCTTTATTCTTAACTTTAATAATTTATAGTTATTATTCCAATAATAATTTTGAAAATTGTAAGTAAGAAAATGAGTCTATTTATTAATATAAATATATTAGTAAATAAATTTTTTAAATATTCGCATTATCTTTCGAGATATTGTTTTCCTACGTTTCAATTA
>JASKGN010029941.1:0-19341 GCA_030556245.1 Falagria sp. GC000072 | reverse complement strand
TTTCCAAAAGGCGTGCAAACTGAACCAGTAGACCACACATTGTTGTTTTTTAAATTTGTTTAAGTTGAAACAAATATATTTAGTGTTTGTCTCGTGAGCACGCGACGGGCGCAAACAATATATATATTAAGTTTAAAAAACTTTTTATTGTAACAATTAATACTTCTACAAAGACAATGCTTCTACAAAAAAAGTTTAAAGCCTAAATATTATTGTGATCAATCATCTTCACGTAATTTAGTATTTGAAATATGTCATTAATATTATTTTGGTTAAATTGGTTAAATTTATTACATGAAACCAAATAATTATTGTTTTATCATTGAAAGTAAACACAATAATGGACTAAATTAATTTTTATAGTAATAGTTTAATTAATTACATTGAAATGTGGGAGGAGATTGAGAACAAAAGTAAATTTAACAGCAAAAAAGGAGTGTTAGGAATTAAAAGTGTATCAAATTAATCCAATATAACAATAAAAATAGAACAGAAGGTTAAAGAAACACATATTTATAATAAATTTTTAAACTAAAGTTTGTGTATTAACATAAATGCATAACAACTGCAAAAGTGGATAAAATTTAAAATATGTCTGTAAGCATTATCAATCAAATAGCAGTCCTGTCAGTCGCTACAAAACTTAAATTTTAAGTATTATACAATTTGTTATTATAACAAACAAAGAATTATTAATAACTGTGTATCACCTGAAGCAGTGACCATTCTACAACTTTTTATGCCGAAATAAAAACTTCACATTTCACTTTCATTCTGCAGAAATGGGTATAAGATATCCCTAATTATTATTGAATAAGCTTTCGTTCTTGTTACATATATCAAACAAAAAAATCGAAATTTAAGTAGTCACCATTCGTCAAATTAATATCACATAATAAAATATAGATCTCTATAAAAATGTACTAATTTAGTAGATATAGTAATAGTGAAATATGTAGTAAATACTTTCATCACCTTAATTAAATGAATTCTGTCGCACAATTACTATAACGAATTATCTTATTAATAAATAAGTGGTATTAAACAATTTAAAATGTTTATTGAATTCAAATGCTGCGAATGATAAATAATTTACATACTTTTTATATTATATGTCTGAAATGATAGTTCGTTAATATTTTAGCAGCTACTTAACAAATAAGTATAAACTTTTATTGAAAATGTATATAGCAAGTTATGTTAAAATAGAAACTGAAAATACTTAAATCCAAGATTAACTAAATCAATTTTGTTGACGCGTGTAGATGCGAATATGGGTTACGCAGTACATATTTAATAAATTTGTAATTCGACTATTGTTATTAGCAGTCGAACGCTGTCTATTTGCCTTCATAAATAAGACTGATACATAGGCACATGATTTAATTTAAGGTTGGGCTTCTTCGAATGTGAGTGTCGTTTATTTGAAAACGAAAGTGTTTTAGTTGTAATTCTTGTTAGTGAGACTGATTTGTAATTAAATTCAATAGTCACAAAATTAGGCCATTAAATTAGGATATTAATCAAATGGTATTGGTCATATCTTATTGAACATATCATGATATTTTTAATTTGAGAGCAAACATACAAATATGTTAATAATTCAACAGGAGACCCAATTTCCATCATTTCGGTGAGTTGATATTCTGATATAAATCTATATTGGCTAGTTTTAAAAGAAAACCATGACTCCTGCAACTTTCATTCTTAATTCGGCAGTCGCCCCTCTTGTCCAGTAGGTCTTACTCCATCTTTACTTTCTTATAGTCTTTCTTAGCCTTGTGAAGCACCCTACACAAAAACGCGCAAGCGGTCGTGGCCGTGTTCTTACTTTGCGCCATCCGTTGAATGCTTTCGGACAGTCAATCTTCGGCGATCGACGAAATCAGTTCAGTTGACGTGATCGAGCTGCAATCCGAGTTGTGTCTCATTTTTAATTTGTCAAATAATTAATTTATTAATTATTTAAAAATAAAGTAAAGAAATAATTATAGTAATCACAATAAAAGTTCCTTTAAGCTTAAAAGTTTTTAGGTAGTAAGGAAAAAAGATCAAGTGGATTTAAATGATACAAGTATAGACAAGACGCAACAATTAACGATAAGATAAGATGCGCGCTCAGGACTCACTGAGAGCGCTCCTGCTGGCGGCAGTGATAGTGACCACAATCGCCAGCAGCAGTAGCAAGGAGTGCATCACGTCAGGTGCTGTTACTTCCAAACTTTATTGCTATTATTCGGATGCTACCCAAGTTAATGTCTGCAAGTGTAGTCATATTATCCTTCCTGAAACTACACCAGTTGACCAACTTAATGGACTGATTCAAGATAAAGGCGCAAAAGTTTTACTCACTGTTAATAGATTTAACGAGGTAATTTAAATTTATGGTATTAATATTTTCTATTAACAACAATTTCTCATGACCAAAGTCATATTAAAATATATATATTTAAATTTTAAAAACAAAATGACACAAATTAAAACAAAATACGATATTAGTTATTGTGTGAGCGTTATTAGTCATCAATTACATTTATTTATTTTCATAATTAACTTTTGCATTGGCGTAGACTCGGCCAAATGCAGATCGAATCGCCCTCCATATATGGAAATTCAGTTAGGGGCTTCTAAATTCCAATACGCAATTAAAATTAATCGTATTCTCATTAATAAATATTGCTTTTTATACTACAAAAACAGCAAGATTCTTTTTCGATTGGCTCATAAGACATGAATATGATCAGATCTTTGAAGGATATTTCTATGCATTTATTTGCATCTATATCATTCAATTGGCATTTTAACCTGCTTAATTTCATACTTACGTTTGACTATATTAAACATGGTATCTAGTAAATTAAAAATTTTCATTCTTACGTTATACGTTAGAAATTATGTACATACTTGTTTTTATCCTAAATTCTTTCATCAATTAAACCAAATAAGCAAAGAAGAAGAAATGAAATAAATCAAATAAAATAAAAGCGGGATATGTAACAAATACTACTTTATAATAAAAAATACCAGTCTTGCCATAAGTTTACTTTATATATGTACTTTAAAATGCCATTAATGATGCAATCACAGAAAAGTATCTTATCATTATTATTATTATTGGAGGTTTATTGCATTAGTAGAAATATTGAAAAACTGACATAAATTCGGTCCTTGTTCTTGTTTAGTTTAATTATTAAACTAATTAAGATTTAGATTGGATCTTTTAAAGTACTAACAATAAAATGTTTTTATTACTATTATTACTATTATTGCTATTTTTAATATAATTATAATATATTATTTATTTTTTCATTATATAGAATTTGATTAAAACTCTAAATGCAACGAAAGTATTTGGATTGGAAATCCAATTGAAGAAAATGGACTCAAAGCAGGATATTCTTGATTTCATTTCAACTGCAAAGACGAAACTAGGCAAAGATCTATACATTGCTTTATCAGTTCCAGCAAAACCAGAAATTCTTGCGAAATATTACGATTTCAAAAGTTTGAGCAAACACGTTGATGATTTCACTCTACAAACGCACTTCTTGGGTGCAAACCGTAATGTGACATTCCACCCCAGTCGATTAAGTGGCTTATGGGACATACAAAATACCGTAAGTTTATTTTTTAATTACGTGCTTATGCGCATATCTTATATCTTGTAACTTCAATTGTGTAATTTGATTTTTTCACCTTTCAATCATAAGTATTGAGAATTAAAATTAAGAAGGCATTTCACTTGAAATTTTTAAAAAGGATAAGTGCTATTACGTATCTCCGTATTAATCTCAATGTCTTTGAAACATTAACAAGAAAACAACAACGAAAACCAATATTTTATTTATTACATTGCATTATTTATACCAGTAAAATTCACAAAGCCAATAAATTTTCTTAAAAAGTCCCCTTCAAAATACGAACATAAAAAAACAAGCTGTAAACATAGCATATCGAAAGAAATGAAACTGAATTTAATTAATGACAAAATGTCTGATGGTGTCTTGCAGCATGCATATAAAGCATATATTATGTCACAACTCGCCCAAAAGCGAAATGCGAATGAGATCGAGAACAAGAACGAGATCGAGAGTAAGTCTCGGTCGACAAGGCAAGGGCCATTTCCATCGTTTATGCCTGTTTAAGAAATATACACGTGTTACATAAGCTTGTGCGTACGCATTAAGTGGATTATGCGTGATGGTGATGGCGAACCGGAATAAGGACGATAATCATATTAATCGCGTTACGATCGAGGCGGGACAAGTCCGAACTTCGACTGTCGAATTTACATGAAAAGCTAATTTTTGATTGCTTTATTGCCGTTCATGCATCATTTAATCGGTTTATCGTTAAGTTAATCGATTTTATCTTTAGATTTTGATCCAATTCAAATAATATTTCTCAAGTATTTTTGAAAGATGAAATATGATTGCAATCTCACTGTCTAACAATTTCTTCATTAATATTCAAAAATGACTGATTCAAAAATTGCCATATGTTGTTTGTCCATGTAAATGGCTTTGTAAATGTATGAATGAATTAGATTGGTGTCAATATATAATTAATGAAGATGATGACATTTAGTAAACATTCAACAATTACAACTACAACGTAATTAGCTGAATTTCTATTATACAATTTTAGCAAAGAATGAGGTACCTGTTAATAAAACACACCACGGAGTAATTTTAGCAACCAAACAAGAACATTGTGCAGGTGGGATCCAGCCGAGTGAAGCATTTTATAGAAAGTGAAATTTATCATATTGTATGATTACTCGAGAGCGGAGAGCATATGTTCTCGACATATTGCGTATGCTTTGGCTTTGCATATGACCAAAGAAGAATGAAACACACCAGAGGCGTTCGGCACAAAACAGAACATGTATCTATGCATATGCGGCGCGTTTTTGAATATTGAAACCATCGTGAAGGACCCAAGCAGGTCTCAAGGTTGTCGGCCCTTCTCTTCAATCAAAGACCAATGTCAAGTAAAATTATATGTTAAATTTAGTTCTTGGTGACGCGATGATTGGAGAATTACGAAAATTAATATCAACTTAGTTTGGATCTTCTTTACAATAACTTATATAGACACAACCTTGCATTTTATGTTGTTGCAGTAACTTATGGTTGTACTACATTTTCAATAATTTTCAAATATTTTAGAATTTAAAATAATGCATGTTTAAGATTCGTTAATGCACGATTTATTCAAACTCTTTTTATGAATTTATTCATCATGACGCTATGTAGGTTGACTGTAATCTAAAGTGTTTATTCTTTGCATTGCAAGATGATGAAGAAGCACTTCATTGTGCGGTAAACAAATATGTGTAGATGCAAGAAGCTACCTAGAAAAGAAGTAATCATGATTCGTTACGTTAGTTTTGCATTTCCTTTAGCTAGTATTACTAAGAATGAATCGTACGTAGATGAATGGACACTGAACCAAGATATGAATGAAGTGTGAATGAAAACACCTGAGTGCACCTGAGTGTAACCACACTCATTGCAAGTTGTATACATTTACTTTTTCTTCTACAGATACTTATGATGTATTTTTCCCAATAATCAAATATTTTATGAACTATTAATTCTAATAAATAAGATCTTAACAGTTATGTATCATAAATAAGTATCTGAATTTTTCTTGTAATTTTAAAGGATTCAGTTGTTGATCTCGCAACAGGATTGGGTGCACCATTAAGTAAATTAGTAATATCAACCCCCGTACAAGCTTTCAAATTTCAATTACAAAACAAAGATTATACAGCTCCTGGAAGTCCAGCATTAGAATTATCCACGCTTACACGAGACGAATTGTGTGCCACTATGGAAAGCGATAAGTGGACATTGGAGCGAGATCAAGATCAAGCAGGACCTTACATCTTCAGGTACGATTTTGAAAAAGTAATAATTTATTCTTAAAATAGCATAAAATGAAACAAAGGACTCATCTTACTAAAACATGACTATTTACATCCGCCTTTAATGTAATACCTCACTAATTGAGCAACGTGGCCTTGCCACATTGAATTATTAATAGAAGAAGTAAAAGTAGTTAAGAACCAAATCTAACCGTCCGTCGGCAGACCTGCAAATGGGATTTGTTTACACACAAAAGTAAGACCTATAAACGTCAAATAAAATAACAACTGTAAAGAATATATTTTTGAGTGTATCAAACATATACGGTGTACGGACTTGTCTTATAAATCTATTCAAATATAAACCAATGTAACATCTAAGTGCTTTCAGATCTCAACTTAGCATATTATGTATAATAGAATATATCAAGTAACTGTCGTTTTTGTTTACTTATAAAAATGCAATTAATTGATTAGAATCGAGCCGATTATGAAATGTACGCATTCGTATATTTGTCACTCAAAAGGTGCGTCATTTCATTAGAAACTATCTGCAATTACATAATCTCGCTCTCAAACATTTTTTCGGCGTGAATCATGTATGTCTTGCTTTTCATGATCTAAATATTTTATTTTAATTGAGGTACTAGTCGCGATGGAATACAAATTTCTATTTTATGACTGTTTTGCTTTTAGGACATAGGGCAAATACCTATATAGTACAGGCAACGTCGATTAGTTGGCAAATTCCGATTTATAAGATATTGAAATGTATATTAAATGTATTTTCAGTTAATATTTCCAATAATCTATTCAGTATGTTGTAAAAAGATATATTTATGCCACATATATCGCAAAGGTTATATGAAAGCAATTGGCGTTGATTATTTGCCTGTACTATATAAATAGCACTTGCAATTTTAAACACCAAATTAATTGATTAAAATATTTTTTATTTGCAGAGAAGATAAATGGATCTCTTTCGAAGATGCTACATCAATGGATATCAAAGCAAAGTATGCTCGTGTACGTGGATTAGCAGGCATAGCACTTAAAGATATTTCCCAAGATGGAGGATCCAAATGTGGGGAAACGCTCTTAGAAGCTGCTTTCAATGGACTAACAAAACAATCACGCGCTCCAAGAGGGGCAGTTTTACATTCACTCGAACGAGAAATTCTGGAAACTCCTGTGCGACCCTTTGACAATATACAAGTTTCACCTTATAGAATCTCAAGAATTATTGATACCGAGGGTGCAATTCATGCAGTTAGAAAAGTAAGTAGAAAAATTCTGAAATCCTAATTTATTTTTCCAAAGACGACCACATAAGAAACTTATTTTTGTTAAATTTGGACTTCGTTTTTTCAATGTAATGTGGAAATCAAAACTCATTATACGATCAGCTGTGATGATCATAGCGTAAGTTTTGGATTCCATATCATAATTCTAATATTTCTTCACGCGGTTCAAGATACATTATTCCAGCCTGGTTATCTCAGATATATAATTTAAAAAAATATATATTATTCATTAAAATTATTAAATTGTATAGTGGTCAACCGAAAACTAGTGTCCGCAACTCACATGCAAGTAATTTTTCATGCTAATGCGGTATCCCTATTCTTTCTTTGCTATTATTTTTGCTCGTTGTGTAAATAACTAAATTAATAATTCCTTTATGTTTTAGGACACTAGAACTGAATTTCAATGTTCTCGCCAAGGTTACTTCGTCCATCCCCGTTCTTGTAATCGTTTCTATCGCTGTGTCAAATACGACCAACAAAGCGACGAATTCAGTGTTTTCGAATTTGACTGTCCAGCAGGTCTGGCATTTGATGAACGCGTGGAAGTTTGTGTTTGGCCAGGTAGCCTTCCTAATGGTGCTGCGTGTGCTGGTAGTAGTGAAATAGCACCTGTACCCAAGGAGCGCTTCATATGTCCAGAAATAGAAGGTTATTACGCCGATCCTGAAAACTGCCGTTGGTTCTTTGCTTGTATGGATCATGGAAAATCGCCACTCACAGCTTATGAATTCCGATGTCCTTACGGATTAGTTTTTGATCAAGAAAATTTGCTTTGTGAATGGTCTTGGCTTGTACCTAAATGTGCTTCTGGTTTAGCAGTGCATGAAGAATATTACGGTGGATTTGCTAGTGCCAACGGAGTTCCAGGTTCTATTGTTGGTAGTAATGAATATGTGGAAAGCCGAAATGGAGCATTTGATCTAGATATATATGACGGTCTGGGTTCTTTGAACCACATAAAATTAGGAGGTCTTAGTGGACCACTGCAAGTTACTGAAGCAAAAACCTACAGTAATTATGTTCATGGTAATGATTTATCTGGAGTCGAATTAGGTCTGGAAGGTTCTCTTAGAGGTAATACTTATTCCTTAACTGGTAATAATTATCATGCACTTGGTAACACAGGGAGCGTTCATTACACATCTGGAGAAAATATTGCTTCGGCTGCTATATTAGGTACTACTGGAAATTTGAAATCAACAACAACTTATGATAGGCATGGAGCAGGACGTATTTCTGATTATGGATATTATCATGGACATTCATTAGATCAGCAACAAAACGTTAATATTGTCGCTGGAGGATCATCAGGTGTAGCTAGTTATGCACCCAATGTTGATGTACTTCAACACGGGGTAAAAATTGATGTTGAATCGATCACACCTGCAACGTTAGTTTCTTCAACAGTTTCACCAATTCCAATCGTTACAAAAGTACCTATTCCTAGCACAGCTCAATTTGATAGTTCTAATCTTGGCGTTGTTGCAAACTTCCCAAATTTGCAATATAAATTAGAGAATCCTACTATTATCAATCACCAACTTCACCAACTTAATTCTAATGATGGTCATTTATACTCTGCATCTAATATTAGTCTTGGTTACTTTGGATATCCTCTCAGTTCCGTACAAGTTCCGGTCCAAGAATTTGGATCATATAATGCTTATAGTTATACTAAACCTCAACATGTTGTTAAAGATGGATACGCATTTGGCGCATCAGGTATTTTCGGAGAAAAACCTTTAACACCTGCTGTTATGAAGACTTATACGTATGAGCAAAAACTAGACAGTAATAATTATCTAAAGCCACAAGTAGATTTGCACCAAGCAATTGCTTACAAGCCAGTTACTCCTTATAATATTAGACCTATTGCAAGTTACCACCAGGTAAATAGTCAACCTCAATTATATCAACCGGCTTACACATATCAAGGTGCTAATGTACAACATGTCCAAACATATAACCAAGCAAATCAACATTCGACTGTTAAACAAGAGGGTTATATTTACAATAAACCACAAGTATCATTTGTAGAAGGAAGCACAACAACTCATGATTCAAAATCTACGGGATATTATTATAACAATCCTGAAATTAGATTGGAAGAAAAAGCTGCCTTCACGCCAGCTCTAACATATCAACAAGTTTTGCAGCCAGTTGCTTATCATGATGTTAAAATTCAGCCTTCTATTGAAACATTGCATGTACACCAGCAATATACACCTAAAACAACCTATCAAGAAACGAAACTAGAACCAGAAATAAATTATTACCAAATAAACCAAGAAGTTAAACAAGAACACCAAGGGTACCATTATGAAAAACCTGCAATTAAATTTGAAGAAAAAGCAGTAGTACCAGCGACATATCAAGAAGTTAAAATTAAGTCAGGCCAACCTGCTACCACTTATCAAGAGATTAAACACGAAGGTTATCATTATGAGAAACCAGTAATCCAACCAATTGTCCCCACGACAACATACCATGAGGAAGTTAAAGTTCAGCCAATTCAACCCGCAGTGGCTTACCAAGAAGTTAAACAGGAAGGATATCACTATGAAAAGCCTGCAATTAAATTTGAAGAAAAACCAATTGTTCCAACGACCACGTATCACCAAGAAATTAAAGTGCAGCCAATTCAACCCGCTGTAGCTTACCAAGAAGCTAAACAAGAATTCAATGGTTATCTTTATGAAAAACCCGCTATTAAATTTGAAGAGACGCCAATTGTCCCAACAACGACATACCAAGAAATTAAGATCAAGCCTGTCCAACCTGCTGTCACCTACCAAGAAGTTAAACACGAAGGCTATCATTATGAAAAACCTGCAATTAAATTTGAAGAAAAAGCTGTTCATCCAGCAGTAGCCTATCAAGAAATCAAACATGAAACAAAACAAGAGGGATACCACTATGAGAAACCAACTATAACTTTTGAAGAGAAACCAATTAGTACAACAGCATATCAGAATGTAAATGTCCAGCCAGCTGTTTCTTATCAAGAAGTTAATCACGAAATCAAACAGGGAGGTTACCACTATGAAAAGCCCCATATTGCATTTGAAGAAAAACGGGTGATACCCGTTAAAACATACCAAGAAGTTAAGATACAACCAGCCGTAACGTACCAAAATGTAAAAATTCAACCCGCCGTATCATTCCATGAAATTAAACATGAAACAAAACAGGAAGGATATAGTTATGAAAAACCAGCTATAGCATTTGAAGAAAAGCCAATTGTCAAAGTAGAGCCAGCAGTGACTTATCAGGAAGTTAAACACGAAGTGAACCCAGGATATCATTATGAAAAACCTGTTCACTCTTATCTTCCAGTTGGCAATTCTGAAAAGAGATACCAAGCAGTGAAAGTATCAACTCCAACAGTGACTTACCTACCACAAAAGGGTACAGGTGACCAACATATTCAAATCCAATCTTACCATGAAATCAAACATCATCCAGGTACTGCCTATCAAGAAATTAAACATCAACCTATTACTAACTATCAAGAAGTTAAACACGAAGGTTACCATTATGACAAACCTAAAGTAGTATTGCAGGAAACACCAACTCCAATTGTACCAGTGACTACTTATCAAAATGTGCAACCTGTTATAAACTATCATTACGAAAAACCTCAAGCGGAGATTTACCAAGAAATTAAACATCAACCAGTTACTACTTACCAACAAGTTAAACATGAGGGTTATCATTATGAAAAGCCTGCTATTAAGTTTGAAGAAAAACCAATTGTCCCAACCACCACATATCAGCAAGAAATTAAAGTTCAGCCAATTCAACCCGCCGTCGCCTACCATGAAGTTAAGCATGAACACCACGGTTATCATTATGAAAAACCGGTTTTCAAATTTGAAGAGAAACCAATTGTCCCAACAACGACATACCAAGAAGTTAAGATCAAGCCAGTCCAACCTGCTGTCACCTACCAAGAAGTTAAACACGAAGGCTATCATTATGAAAAACCTAAAGTGATATTCGAAGAAAAACCAGCACCAATACTGCCAGCCACAACCTACCAAGAAGTAAATGTTCAGCCTACTGTTACCTACCATTACCAAAAAGTTCAACCAGCTATTCAGACGTACCAAGAAGTAAAGCATGAGAAACTCACTCCAGTTACACCTGTCACATATCAAGAAGTTAATGTTCAACCAATAATAACTAATAATTACCAGAAACCACAACCTGCAGTTTTAGCATATCAAAAAACAATACAGGAAGGTTACCATTACGAAAAACCTAAAATTGCGTTTGAAGAAAAACCCGTTGTACCAGTTGCACCTGTTACAACGTATCAAGAGGTAAAAGTACAACAACCAGCAATCACGCATCATTATCAAAAACCTCAGCCTAGTGTAACATATCAGGAAGTTAGGCATGAAGGATATCATTATGATAAGCCTAAAATTATCTTTGAAGAAAAACCAGTAACACCAGCCACATATGTAAATTTTATACAACCAAAGCCAACGCCAATATTATCTACTTACCATGAAGTTAAACCTTTACTGGTTGAAACTAAACCAACTTACAAACAAGTCATTCAAGCTGTAACTCCCAAACCAGCGGTAATCAATAGCTTCTCAATTAACCAATATAGCCAGGGTTATCATTATGACAAACCGGCCATTGTGTTTGAAGAAAAGCCGCAAACTCAGTACCTTCCAGCAAAACCTACTTATCTGCCACCTAAATCAAACCCAGCCTTGAATTATATTCCTCCTAAGCCAGTTTTACAATATGTCCCTGCTAAACCTATTTCTACGCCTTCTCCACCACCAGCTAAAATTTATCTTCCCCAGGTTCCAGTACAAACTTATATATCAGTACCCCAACCTACAAGAGTATATAAACCTGTCAAAACTATTAAACCAGTTCAGACATATTATCAAGAATATTACAATGCCAAAGAAATTATTGAACAACCAGCAATTAAAACTACAGCTTATAAAACTGGATACCATTATGATAAACCAGCAATTAAGTTTGAAGAATACACAACTCCTAGACCTACGTATACATCAACTGTTGCTAGTGTCGTTCATAAAATCGAACCTGCTCAATTGCACTTCACTTCATATGACAGCAGATTAGAAAAGGTAGAACCTATTAAAGTAGTTCAACCAGTACAGCAAATTAAGGTAGTACAACCAGTTGTCCAAGTTCAACCCATTGTTCATGAAATCAAAACAGTCCCAGTAACATCTAAACCGATTGTTCGATACGAATTCTCTTCCTTGCCCGTGCAACCAGTCAAGCAACAGGAATTTTTGATCAATGTTCCTGAAAGGGAATATCTTCCTGTTACAAGACGCCCTGTGATTGTCACCAAAAAAGAATATCTCCCTCCAAGTCCACCTAAAAGAGTATACCTTCCTGTGACAACAACCACTGAGAGATATTTGGAAGTTACTACTCCAAGCAGAGAATATTTACCAGTAACTCAGGAAATTTTGAGGGTACGAACTTCAACACCTGCCAAGGAATATTTACCAGTAACTACAAGAGTGAGAACAAGACCGACCACCACAAAAACAACTACCACAACTACTAAACCCAGCAGGGAATATCTTCCTGTTAAATCTACCACACCAGCTAGGGAATACCTTCCCGTGCAGTCGACCCAACCACCGAGAGAATATCTCCCTGCAAAATCAACAACACCGTCAAAAGAATATCTCCCAGTTACACCACGTCCACGAAAACCAAATCGTGAATACCTTCCAGTCAAAGTTGAGAATTACGAGTACAAACCAAATGATCAACCAATTTCTTCTACGAGAAGACCTAAAGTTATCAAAGTAGTAAAAACTCGCCCTATTGTTAAAACCAATGATTTCCATCCAATCTTATCTGCGAAATTAGGTGCTCAATGTACATGCACTTCAAATACATTGACACTCCGCAGAAGGAAGCCACAAAAATCTGATGCAACTACTCGCATATCTGACTTGGAAGAATATATCGTTCCAAACGAAGACCAATTGGAATTGCAACAATATAACAAACCAAGAAAGGAATCTGTCATCATTGTGGCAGAAGAGGAAGAAGATGTTAACCAAGATGACGAGATGCGCCAACAAGATATAGCTAAAGCCGTTAACTCTGGTTTAAAACTGGTTAAATCTGCTGTTAAACAAGGTGTAAAAGAAGGTGTACAGGAAGCCTTGTCCGGTAAAGATTTCGACCGATACGGACCAGGTGGAGTACGAGGTCGCAGCGAAACTCTACAAGGCACTGTAGACTGTCAACGTGCAGGTCTTTTCCGACACCCTAAGCATTGCAATAAGTTCTATGCATGCCGATGGGACGAAAGCAAGAAGAAGTTTACGCTACATGTCTTCAATTGTCCAGTACACTTAACATTCGATAATAATTTGGGTGCCTGTAACTGGCCAAGTCAAGGACCTGCATGCGTCGACAACACACTCCTTCCAAGTGATTAAATTCTATTTATTTAAAACCTTGTTTAATCTCTACTTGATTTATATTTTCTAAAATTATTTGTTTTGTTACTTAAGCCATTCTTTAAATTATTTATTTACATCATTTTACATTTAGTGGTAGTTATAGATCTTCGCCCTTAACCGGTTGGTACGACCAATTAAATGCTCGGCAACTGGTTAAGGGACCAATTATGGTCCATCAAACAGACAATAAACGATAATTTATAGTTTTTACTTCTTCTTTATTTATTGATTATGTTAATTTTGAGTTGTTTTCATGTTCTTTCTTATACAAGTTATATTAAATTTTTTAAGAACAAAGCATTTAAATATTCAAAACTACAGGCTTGGAATGTCCTTCCAATTCTTTCTTATACATATCCAAAATAGGTTGAACTTCATCTTGTAGAAATTCAGTAACTTGATCAGCAGCTCGTCCAGTAAAAGTAGTGGGTTCCAAGAGTGAATCAAGTTCACCAATAATTGGAGCAAAATAAGAATCAGCTTTTACTCTCTCAATTAAATCATTATCTTTGCCATGTTGCTTTACTTGCGCAGCAGCTTCTTGGGACAAAACACGAATCTTTTCATGACAAACTTGCCTATCCCCACCTTTTTTCACCATAGCCATAATGATATTTTCAGCAGACATAAAAGGTAATTCAGCGCGGACATGTCTATCAATAACTTTAGGATAGACTACTAAACCTTGGGTTATATTAAGCAAAGTTAGAAGCAATGCATCAGCACTTAGAAATGCTTCACTTAATGACATGCGACGATTGGCAGAATCATCGAGAGTACGTTCAAACCATTGGGTTGAATGAGTGTGCGCTACATTGAAGTACATCGCCATCATATGTCTAGCTAAGGCACAACAACGTTCGCTTCGCATTGGATTACGTTTGTAGGGCATAGCAGAAGATCCAATTTGGCTAGTTTCAAATGGCTCTTCAATATTCTTCATATTGGCTAGCATGCGAAGGTCACTACACATCTTATGGACTGTGCTTCCCAAACTAGAAAGAACACCAACTACTTGAATATCAACCTTTCGGGAATATGTCTGACCAGTCACTGGGTAGGACTTTTCAAATCCACATAACTTCGTCACGAGCTGATCCAACTTTGCCACTTTATCCTTGTCACCATCAAAGAGTTGTAAGAAAGACGCTTGTGTCCCAGTTGTTCCCTTTGTGCTGCGGAAACGAAGATCATTGCGAGCACGACGAATGTCTCGCTCATCCATTAAAAGGTCATAGAGCCACAAGGTTGCGCGTTTACCTACAGTTGTTAATTGGGCTGGTTGGAGATGAGTAAAACCTAGAGTGGGCATGTTGCGGTATTCATTGGCAAAATGAGCGAGATTTTTAATGACCGCAGCAAGTCGAGGAAGTATTATATCAAATCCATCTTTGATAATCAAGAGATCAGTATTATCACCCACGAAACAGGACGTTGCACCAAGATGGATTATTGGTGCTGCTTTAGGACATTGCTTAGCGAATACGTGAACATGGGCCATAACGTCATGACGTGTCAATTTTTCCTCTTCTGCGGCAGCTGAGAAATCAATATTGGTCAAGTTCCTTTCCATTTCTTGAATTTGCTCATCTTTAATACTTAAACCAAGTTCCTATAGAAATAACAAAATGGATTAATATTCTATTATAGATTGCATTATTATAATAAAAAAGATATGGGAATACAATTTCATAGTTAAAAAAATAAATCGTTACAAATACATATAACATTTTTGTTAAGCAAACTAAACACGGATGAGAATTTTAACCGATATTACGCATTTTACTATCAAACTAAGTAAACAAAGTGCTGACTAAACCATTTTTGAGGAGCAAAATATATTTTTACAAGGAGAATGCAAGGTGTAGCTTATATTAATCATGATTGTTATCTCTAAAATAAACAAACGGTTCCACTGAAAGATAAGATAGTATGTGCTCTCATTTGAAATTCCATTGGCATCGTGAGCAGTTTAGTTAGTTGATACGTGCGAAAAACGTCTAAGATTTAAACAGCGCCTATAATTCAAGAATTACAAAATGGTTTCCACACATCCATTAACGATAGGAAGTATTTTTCTGAAGATCTTTAAGTTGGTATGTACAGATCATCAAGTTCTTTTATTTAATTCGAATGAACGTGAATTTTAACAATGGCATGATTGACTGGATGATTCATGGAGATAAATGTGGGCGCGTCACTGCGTAATTGTTTAATTAATTCGTTTACTACCTCATTTAACTCACTATACAAGTGCGTTAAAATCATGAGTCCATATTATTATGTTTGTCTTCTTTATTTAGCGCTATATACCCTATTTCTTATATTTTTTTATTGAAGAGAAGTTTTATTGCATAATTTTTGTTTATTAAGATACTAAACTTAATCATCCTTGTGTTGTATCGTGTCGGATACAAAGGCTCTTTCCTTGGCGTGGGAGGTACTTGGAATCTTAATGAGGAGAAGAATCCTGATGCTGAGATTGTTGCATCAGGAGTTTTTGTAGGATACTTAATCTACACTTCAGTATCCTTGATAAGTTACTGCTTTGCAGCAAGAGATCATAAGTTGTAAGCATTTTCATTGGAATAGAATTGTAAGCCCGCATCTAAATTTCATAATAATTTACAGTACTTTCACGGATATACTTATGAACATCATTGGTACTATGATGTGGTTGGCAACTGGTGCCACTGCTTTGCATTATTGGACTGGATATTTGACCGAGCATAAATACACTGCCGCAGCTTCAGAAAAACAGGTAACTTTAGAATATCAATTTATTAAAGTTTAATCAAATTATGAAAATATTTTATCAGTTTTGAATCTTGCCAATGATTGAATTAAACAAGAATTTCATGCATGTTTCAATAAAGCATTCATATTGCACAATAATTCAGATAATATTTATCAGTTTCGATTAGATTATTTATGGAATCTATTTTAACAGGTTGGATTGGCATTGGGTTCTTTATGTGTTCTATCCGGGGCTGCATATTTGCTGGATAGTGTAATCAGTGTTATCCACATTTTACGCCAACGCCAAAAAACGAACGAAAATTAACACAAAAAGGAGTATAATAATAATAATTAGAAATTAGTCAAATACTATCTAAAAATTCATTACATATATTCATAACCATATCATCGATATTGCACAATAATGATTTCTACGACACTAATTTTTTACCGTATATAGGCAGTAAGATATGTAATTGCTTTTAAATATAGATATTTTTATCAATGTACACAAAGCTCTACTTTGATTAATAAACATTTATTTCATGGACATTTTATCAAACATTAATATCATACCATTCCATAGGTGCAACCTTCCAAACTATTTCGATTTGAAAAAAATAATCTTATTCATAGATTACTTTATTTAAATCGAATATTGTTGAATTTAAGTTAACTTTATGACGCAGCAAAGCGTAGGAGCATTGCAATTAACCCGTCGGGTTAAATGCATCAAGTCCAAGCCTTTAAGAAGCGCATAGTTGGTAAACGACTGTTCAGTTGAGTGTGTTCCGCGGTCAAAAAAGCTGGATTTCTACGACGTGCCTAAACGCCTTTCGATGTCGGCAGAAGTGGAAAAGGGCAATGGGGATGATGCCAATACCGCAAATGGCGCAAATACGAACGACAGCACCAATGAAAATGAAAAGAAGCCCCGAAAACCAATACGACAAATTTTACTCAACAATTGGCAAATTATCATTAAGATAGTTGAATTGGTAAATATTCGGTTATATACTTTTTTTTTAAATTTGAAACAACTTTATAGTTTAAATTAACTTAATTAAATCTTTGTAGTTATTATGTGTTGCTGCTTTGGCTTTTGTCTGTGAACCTGCAAAAACCACTGGATTGGGTGCAAGTCACATGCATCATGTTGGGATTATGTATACAGCATACACTGGATATATATTAATAAATTGCGGTTTTCTTTTGGGACGATATATGGGAGACAGACTACCTTATAAGACGTCAATGATTTTCTCAGTGTGCGGTGCTTCGTTGTTTATTATCACTGCTACACTTCTCATATCAACTAAATCATATCTTACTCGAACGTACATTTACCACCCTAATGCATACCTAATGGTGATGTTGATGACATCAATTATAATTGCATTTGTTAACGCTATCGTTTTTGTGGTTGATGCCGTATTGACATTCCGTCGGCAGGAGTCCCTATAGTTTAACTCCATAGATGAGGAAAATTTAGATAAACAAGAGTAGCCAGTAAGAGGACACCTTTATCAGTGAATTCCGTCCATTATGTAGACATTTATGTTATTTTATATCCAAATATATTGCTTATTATAAATGATTATGGTTTTATTTGTTACTTAGTCAATTAATCGCTTTTCCATTATTCTTTTCACTTACCTTAGTCATGCATGAATTAATAATAGTGCCAAAAATTTTAAATGACAATCACTGTTAAATAATGTGAAAAATATACAAAGAAGAAAACAGTGAAATTATTCCACAAAAATTTAATAAAAAAACAATGAGTATAACAAGCTACAATGCATGCAAATATATGAATGAGTAGAGCCAAAAATATCATCGAAATTCGGGTGGGACAGGTGACTTTTCAGCTTTAATTCTTATTCAGGATGAGAAGGATCATGTCAGTTAAATATAGTATGCCGGGTATCACTAGCACGATCAAATGCCCAAATGCATTACACAAATAATCCGTGTATTGTAATTGTAATAAACCGGCTATGATCATCAAGCAGCCCATTAAACCTTCAACTAATTTGGCATGGAGATCATTATTATTCTCGCCGGCAATCATCCCGCCGGCAACTAGCACCCCGACAAAAGCAAGTCCCATACCGGACATGGTAGTCGTATTCATCATGCAATCTGACCATATCCAAGGCATAAAAGCAGCCACCACGCTAAGAACCTGCCTCCCATAAATTTCGAATAAAATAAAATTGGAAAATTTATGTCGTATACAATTCGATGATTACTCACGATAATGCTGATACGTAAAAGCAAAGACGGCAAACCCATATCAGTAGTAAAAAATAAAGTGGTTTTAAAATTCACAATGTTCTATAAATGACATTGAACCATATATCAAATGAATGACATAACGTGAATGGAAACGTAATGCGTTATGAATTTGTTTCTGTCCATTAGATTTTTGATATTTAAAATAGTTTACATTTTCCCTTGTACTTTTTCTTTATTTTATTGGAATAATATCTAAATTTTTCTAGTTTATTGGCATATATGAATAATTAAGTCAACTGTCGCTTAAAGGTGTTAATCAGAGATTATATCATAGACCAGTGCTTCCCAAAGTGTGGTCCGCGGACCCGTGGGGGTCCGCGAGCTGCATCAAAGGGGTCCGTGACTGACTTCGGTCGCTGATCTTTGACTTGTTTCCTTCCTCGGTTTTTTTTGCTCATCGACTTTTAACGGGACGTTTTTTTTTGCTCATCGCTGTCCGGGGGATCCGTGAGAACGTATATGCCATTGGAGGGCTCCGCAGCTCAAAAAGTTTGGGAACCGCTGTCATAGACAGATGGCCGACTCCATATGAAAACATTTGATCTGAATCGATGCTAGCGCCCCCCGTTGGGTTTCCAAAAGTGCGAGAGAGATAATAAGATTTTCTATTTCATTTCATTGATAATTT
>JASKGN010029940.1:0-15179 GCA_030556245.1 Falagria sp. GC000072 | reverse complement strand
TTCAAATATTGAATAACATCAGCTGAAGTATTCCTTTCCCAAGCTCGATCAACATTTTCAGGTAAGCCAAAATAAGAAGGAATATCCTTTAAGGATATGTGGGTAATAAAATTTAAATAATCCTGGAACAAATTAATTAGTAGTTCATTTGATATCTCTTATTGTTACAGATCTCTGGCTTTGTTGACATCAGTATTTTAATTTTGATAAATACCTGATAATTAGAACTAGAAGGTAGCGAATTTAAAATCCCTAAAGGTTTCCATCGATGACTCAAAACTTCTTCAGTAAAATATTTTTTCAAACAAGCTTCTAAAACCAAAAGATCTTCATCTTTTTCAATTCGTCCTCCGTAAACAGCTTGCATTGCCCAACCAACTAAATATTTCCATTGCATATTATGTGAACTCGCGTTTTGCCATAATTCCTCACTTAACTTCACCATACTTGATAAATCCACATCGCTAAATTCGTACCATTTGGACCATCCTTGAGGAATATAACTTCTGCGCTCTTGCAATATTGCATGTATTAATGATAACACGAAGAAAATACGCGAAGCCATTGGACTTAAAGATTGAATGAAACTGTTTCCATAACTTGTAAAGATTTTATAAATTGTGTTTCTTATTCCTACGGGAGCTTCGTATGCTAATTTAATTGAGTTTTCTGCTAGGACTGGACTAAAGTTTGGATGTGCTTCTGTTACAAGCCATAATCTGGAAATGTTTAATAATGTTTGTTGTTAATTTTGGTAAAATCAGAAATTTTAAATTATTAATTACCTAAAACTAGGAACCGGGTTTATTTCTTGGAGGTTTTGACATAAATTGGGCAACCAACTTGTAACCAAATGCAAGTTTTTTAAAATTAGCCATTTGCCACTTTGTGCAGTGTCATGTAAAGTTGAAATAGCTTTGGTTTCTTGTCCTTCTCCCATACTCATCTATAAAATTCCAAAATAAATTCCAAATATACAAAATTAGAAGAATTAATTTGTTAAATTTTCTTACCTCAACGTATTTATCAAGATTAACTTCTTTTAAAGCCAATTCTCTTATGGCAATAGAAGGATCATTTCCAGATGTTGTGATTAACAAAATTGGCTGAGTACTTGTAGATTCTTTCAATATTTGTGATAAATGTAGTACTTCCAAATTGAAATTATTTAAACCTTTTAAAACAAATTTTTAAATTTTAAATCGGAAACTATTATTTATAATTATTAAAAACTCACCTGTTAAATGTAATACACATTGACTCATTGCACTGTACAATCGATCAGTACGCAATGCTTGAATTACCAAAACTTTCTGGAATTCAGTTAACTTGCAATGTTTTGGAAAGTTCAATTCCGCTTTGGAATTTTGAATAAAATCATTCCATAACATTTCGTTTTCTAAATCTAATGATGAGTACAAGTTTGGTAATGCCATCTGCAAATAACAAACAAATTAAAATAAAAATTTATAAAGAAATCTTATTTTTATTTACCTGAAGAAGACTAACTTGTCCCACAGCATAATCGGAAATCCATGCAGGAATTGAATCTCTACTTTTTGATGTTTCTGGACGATTGGTAATTAAAATATTTCCAATTAGCAAATTCCATTCTTCTTCAGGTATTTGTTCCGGGAACATTTTATGCGCTAGATGTAATAAAAACTTGATTCGGTCTAATTTAAATATTCCACGACCCATGTATTGATACAATGATTGAATTAAAATTTTATGTCGATAATTTTCAGTGTTTTGTAATCCTTCCATGCTTGGTAAAGACATCAAAAATAATTTGGTAAAAGATGCCACTGACAATGCATAAATTACATTTGTTTTGAGAAATTCTTTTGCGCCAAAATACAAGGCACTACCAAAACGGGATATTTCCCTATAAACATCGTATTCCTGAGATAATTTTTCTTGTACTTGTAGAGATTCTGATAATGCCTGCGATATAGCTACAGAACTCGCTTTAGTTTCATTTAGCGATGCTAACAAATTCTAAAAAAGTAAATAAACTTTAAATTGAAGAATATTAAATTTCAAAATTTGTTCTACCTTGTTTTCTAATAGATTTCCTTGTGAATTAGCCAAATCTTCAAGTAATTGTGTTTGTAATTTGTGTTGTTTCTCCTGCAATTCTTCCTTTTGCCTCAAGAGATTCTTCCTCTTCTCTGCCAATTCTGGACTTTCTTGTTTAATTGCACTTATTAACAATTGTTCAGTAAGACCTGCCTTTGTCGTTGTGAAATTCACAATATTAATAATTGCTCTTAAATCGCCTGGTAATTGAACACTAGCATTTCGACTGCTCAAAATAAGTTTGAATTCTTTGCTATAATCAATCAATTTGCCATTTAAATTGATTAAAATTCGTTCTCCTTGATACATAAATTGTTTACGAAGGAGGCCTAATAAAATTGGTGAAATATGTTCTACTTCTTCAATTAATAAAACTTTTCCGAAGCTAAAATAAAAATTAATTTATTTTCAATAGTAATTAAATAATTATAATATTTAGCAATTAATTTATTACCGTATAGCTAACTCTAATGAAGTATTAAACTTTTGTGATATTTGTGTAGTCATTTCAAAACTTTTATTTTTCATTTTGTTTTTAATCCAATTGATTCCCATCGATGTTGGATCAATTAAAAATGGACACATTTTAGCTTTATTAATAATAATAGCATTTTGTATAGATAATTGATCAGTGGCTAAACCTTCTGTTTGCCATTGCATTTGTTCTCGTTCAGTACTTAAAAAGTTCTCCAAGATAAAATTATCTAAATCATCTTTTACAATATTTAGCCATTCAAACATAATTTTTCTAAAAAAGCAATAAAAATATTCAATATATTAAACAATTAAATAAAAATTAAGCAAAAATATCGCTTACTCTCTAAAATCTTCAGATTCTCCAGATAAATAATTCAAGAAACCAGCAGCTAATAAACAATTACTAGGTAATTTCTTCAAATCAGTTTCTAATTCCTTTAATTGTTGTTGCCATCGTTGATATTCATCATCCAACTTTCCCACTAATCCTTCAGCATTTTGCAAAGTGTCTTGTGCAGCATTCAATTTAATTTCAATTTCGGCACCTTCCCTAGTATACGTAGCCAATTCCTGTTTGAGTTTCTCCACAGTGGCATCAACATCCATTAATCCAGCACTCAAATTAGTCAATTGAGATTCAGCTTCAGATAAATTCTCCTTCAATTTATTCTGTTCCATCTCCAAAGGTTTGATTTTCTGCATGACCTTAGAATATTTCACATTTGCTAAAACCCAACTTGCTAAAGGTGCTGCAGCTACAGAAGCTCGTTTTGCATTTTTCTGATCGAACGAATCACCTTTATTAGAAATCAATTTCTCTACAGCTTCTCTATTAGCTGAAGTGATTCTTCCTGCATCGAAAGCACGAATATCCTCTTTAACACCTCGCTTTGCCAAAAATGTTTTCATACTGTTCCAAGAAGTATCTTGAATTCCCATCAGACGTAGAACGCCTTCAAGGATATCTCGAATAACTTCAGGTGGAGCTCGTAACGAACGAATTTCTGATAATGCCTCTGATTTTATATTGCCAATGGCGTTTCTTGCTTCTTGAATTAATGGTTCAACTTCGGCCAATTCAATTTCAATTTCTTTCTTTCTCTTTACTAATTGTAAGTTTTCTTTTTCCGTTTGGACTTTTAATACTTCCATTTGTTCTTTCTTCACGTTAGCATTTTTCATTGTGTTACTAATCATGTCTAAAGCCTTGTTAGCTTTCTTTTGTTTCTCGGCGAGTTTTTCTTGTTGTTCGGCTGCTTTTATTTTTAAATCTGCTACTACATTTCCTGCTTCTGTTAATTTACTTGTTCCACCCTGAATATATTTTATTTAATAAATTATTTAAAAATTACTGAAATGTTTACCTTTAGTTTCTTCTGTTGATCAACTAAACTTTTCAATTTTTCTTTATACATCCTGATGTAAGATTTTATCAGGTGAATGTAGCGATAAGGACTTGAAAGTTCTTCATCTAGAAGGTTTTCAATTTCAATAAAGTGTTTGGATATTTCAATATGATGTTCGGATTTTAATCGTTCATTATATCTAAAATATAAAAAATATAAAAGCTGGAAATATTAATTTTTGTAATATTTACTTTCTGATGAGAAGTTTCGGTATAATTTTCATAGTTTCTTTGCTCCATTCATTCATCCAAATTTGTGTACACTTTTGAACAATGGCTGGACAATTTTCTAAGATATTCCAGAAATTGGAGTTTTGTATATCCAAGCATACAATAACATGAAGATTATTTTTAGTTCCTAAAATTTGTTAATTTAAAATAAATAAAAAACAAATAACAGACCTGACAATACATACTTTCAACAAAGAAATCATACAAATTTCCATCAAAATCAGTCCTTCCAGCTTCATCCTTCAATCCTGCAATTAAAGAATCTATTTCTGAATTAGTAAATAATCCAGGGACTTCCCCAGAAGACAAAAGAATATTTATCATGTTCAAAACATTGTTGTTATTTAAAATATGATCTTCCAATAGGAAATAAACTTGTTCACCATCAATTCCAGCATAATGAATTGCCTAAAATGAAATCATCAAAATTAATATATTCTTGATTTTCCTACAAAATTTTATATTAACCGTTTTCAAATCATTTTTAAATTGGCCATTATCTGCTCCAACAGGATTAATTAACTTAGCATTTTCCATTACTGAAATTATCTTTAGAGCTGAACGTCGACCAACGCCAGATTTTCCCGCTAGAATAGCATGGCCACCGGCACATGTTAAAGCTCGACTTAAAGTAGCTGTTAAATGTAATAATTCCGGAATTATTTCTATATCCAAAGCGTATCCTTCTCGCTCTAAAAAGTAAGTTTTTAAATTCAAAATTTAAATTTATTTTTACGCATATTTTTACCATATTGTACAATTCCTTTTCGAACGATTGTACTCCAATCATCTGCATTTAGTTTGGTTAAAGAAGCTTGGGTCCTGTTGTATAAGGATGCCGCAACAAAATAATTATCTGTTACTACACTTAAAATATTTGGTTTAGACCATTCGCGAGAGATGACTTCATTTAAAGTTTCTTTAAATTTCGCTCTTTCTTCGTTGGTAACTAATCGATCATGGAAAATCCTTAGAGCTTCGTTACAAATAACTTCTAGAATAATATTGTCCACGTCATTGGAAATTAATTTATAGCGCAGAATTCCTTTGCACCATAATGTAAGATCATGAGGACTAAAGACATAATGTCTTTGGGACACTTCTGTAAATTTTTCTTTTATCTGAAATTATAAAAAAACTCATTGGCATTCATGTACCTAGGTGCTAGAAGTATCAAGTTTAATCGGTAAGGCACGTGACGTGGCCAAAATTAGTAAGGTTATCAGCTGATTGTAGCTGAATTTTGGTTTTGCTCACAAAACTTTCAGTCCTTTTTGAAGACCTTATAAAGAACAAAGAGATTAACACTAAGAAGATTCTTTACCTCATTATAAATCTTAAGAATTGTAGCAGTTAATTTGGATATTTTTTGTTTTGTCCAACTTCCATTGACATTTGCTTTTTTAAGAATACCAGTCAAGTAGGCTCCGTATATAACATTGACATCTTCGTCCTCTGGTAAACTAAAATTCCAAATTTGACGTGGTACATAAAATACATATAAAAAATAAGTATCATAATCAAAAAACTTACTCCACATTAAGGATATTAAACAACGAAGTGAATCTGCTGGATAAACTATTACCATTTACCAATGTCCCGACAACGGTAACATTCTCCACATAAACCCATTCCAGATTATTATCGAAAAACCCATTGTAAACAATCAACTGAAAAAATCCATTGACTCAAAAACATTGCAAATCAATATTTAATCAAGTGATCACGTATCCTTCATAATTTTCAAAAAGCATCAACTGACATTTATGTCACATACTATGTTGGATATCACCGAAGAAACCCTATCCCATATTTCGTTTTACATCGAAATTCAACTCGCCATTTACATAGTCCTCATTTCATTAGTGGCATTGATGATACTCAGATTGTGCAACATGGAAATAGTCCGCGGGTGCCAACAAAAGAAAAGTTTCTATCAGAATTTTATTCTACAACCACACGAAGCTAATTCATCATCCACTTTATTACGACGTATAACGGCGAGTAAGTTACAAATCTTGGAAGGTCCAAAACTTGAATCTTCAATTTCGGAAACGCCACCTCCAAGTTCTGAATCTTCATTGGAGAATGAAATCACACAGGTTTTTAATATTAATAACGAGTCTTCATCTAAAGAAACCTCATCTTCTGGAATTGTCTTATCTAATAGTTTTATCAATGAACAACCTCATCGAACATGTGCTACTTGTCGTCGATACGAAAAGGATTTGAAAGCAGCAAAAGGTAAAAGATTTCTGATGAAAAAGGATCAACTGTATTTATGTAACAAAGTGACTTTTACTGAAGAAGATTTGATGAGAATCAAAGACGCTGTGAGGAAAGAAGTGATTGAAACTTTGAACTCAGACTTTCGGAAAACTTTGAACAACTATGAGAATTTCATAGAACAAATTATGAAAGATTATGACAAAGTCAAAATTGACAAGGACATTATTTCAATTCACGTGGATAATTTAAGTCGCGCTTTCGAGAATCTCCAAGAGCAATACGTAAAGGCTAAGGAAGTTATTTCTGGTTTTGTAAGAAATGAAAAAATTTTACTGGCGCAACTTAGTAAATATGATAATTTGTTTCAAATGATGTTTCATGACAGTCAAAATTTTACTGAGGCGAACTCGTATCTTGAACGTTTGAATAAAAGCACTTTGCTGATTCCAACTTTAGAAAGGCTTAGCTCAAGTACTCAGCAAATATTGAAACATAAGAGTCTCAGCGCGTTAGATAATGAGTAATATTTCAAGATAATTATTGTAAGAAGTAGTCATAAGAAGAAAAAGTGGTAAAGAGAAGAAAAACATTTGATACCTGTTGTAGAAAAGCTGTTAACATATTGGTTGCCCATTTGTCAGCTTTTAAAAGGTGCAAGTTCTTCAAAAACAGTGTCAAATGACCTCGTTTGGGACGATAGATTTTACCACGGCTGCTACTCACCACCATACAAAACTGGAATTTATAGAAAACATAATTTAGAATTTTAATAGTATTTTAAAAATTTAGTTGTCTAGTCTTTGTGGTATCCAACGATAAATATTAATTGTTTAATTTTAAATATAAGAAAGGGGGTCATAAAAGAAATTTTAGCTAGGAAATTTAAGATAATTACCTGCATTATTTTATGGATAACATATTGTGGTGTCACATGCGCGCTACAATGAATCAGGGCTAAATTTCCCAGTTCTGAGTTTTGATGAATTGTCTCTATCAATAATCTGGAATAAATTAATAATATTAATTAATATACATGATATCTTTTTAATATTAGGAAAAATATGTAAAATCTGCGCATGCGTCGTTTCACGAGCCGCCATTTTGTGAACGTTTTGGAACGTTCGTGTATATGTAAGATATTTATTTTTGAAATAAATACGTTTTTGCTGATCCATGTGGTCCAACAATCAAAACATGTTCTCCATTTTGTTTTAACCAATCGGTGATAATTCCCATCGAATGTTGTACTTGTCCTGTCATAATCAAAGGAATTTTATCATCGGATTGAATCTCTGATTGTTGTAAATTAGTAACATAAGAATCTATAATATTTCTGTGAGAATCATAAAAAGCTCTAGTTGGATTCGTGGGAATATTAACTGCAGCATTCTCAAAAATCTACAACATAAAAATTTTTATTCTTTGAAATTCATTAATTTAAAAGATTTTTTTACCTGTTGAGCAAAAACTTCCCTAAAATCACGTTCCAACAATCCTCCAAAAGCATTGATTAAATTAACAACAAATTCTTCCTTGTTCCTAGCACTTTCAACCAAGGTCAAAGCACTTTTAAGCATTGAAATTTTAGGAGTTTGCAATATAAGTTCTCCTTGATTAACCATCCAGTCTAATGCCCCATATAAATAATCTTCGATAAAAGTAGAAATCAAAGATTCCTTTTCTTCTGGCAAACTATCCAAATAATTTTGCACATATCCATGTAATTCAACATCTTCTTCACTTAGGAAAACAATTCCCATTCGACTAATAGTCGCAGGTGAGGCATAACTCAAATCGTGAGTTTCAAAAATAAAATTTACATTTGGTCCAAATTGTACTCTCCAACCTGAAGGTAGAGACAATAACCTGTTGTCATCCATCACGGAATTTAACGATTCCACCCATTCAGGATCGATATCCCCATCGCAAACAATAAATGACAAAACATCTAAACTTTCATTAATTACTTGAAGACTATACTGTGTCAAAACTCCATCTGTCCATTGTCTAGTATCCTGATCAATTTGTCCTAGCAACTGGTTTCTTGGCATAGATTTAGGATTAAACACATGTTCTTTGATGCTTTTTCCAAGTTTACTTAATGCAGTCACAAGCAATTTTCGGATTGTAGTTTTGCCAGATCTGGGAGGTCCAACTAAGGCAACTCCCATTCTTTGTCGTAATTGTTCATAAAGCTCAATGCATTTAGAAATTTGTCTATTGTTAGGTGCAAGTCTCAATTCTTTGAAAGATTCTTCTAAAGCTTTTAGTAAATTTGGATCACCAGTGTTTATTGGTGTTGATATTTTAGGGAAAATATCTTTTAGCAAATCATCAAAAATTTGAGCATCATTATAGGTCAATTTTGATACAGTATCTAATTGTGTCGCATGGATAACTAAAGCAAACTCTTTCTCGTTATCAATTTGCGAATGTTTCTTGTATTCTTTAATTGCCCGTCCACAACCTGACAATACAGTTCGAAGAGCACGAAGACCCCAATCATAATGTTGCTGTTTACTTAAAAGTTTACTTGAAATCGTGAAAAGTTCCACTAGTTTTCTTCCTATTATATCTGCTTGTTGATATCCATCACAGTGGAGAAGAGTTCGCGCAATTTGTTCATGATCAGGATGTGTCATTACTACCGGACGGAAAAGTTGTTTCAAATTATCTGGAAGTTTGTTACGACCACCGTAACCACCTCCAGCTGGGTTTAACGTCACAAAGATTCCACAATACGTGTTTACTTCAATCTAAAAAATTTGGAATTTAATTATTAGAATAAAAAACTGAAATTGAAATTTTACTTCTTTTTCCATTAAAGTCACAACTGTTGAATGTGTTCTTAAAGCTGTTTGAATTGGTTGGATATACATTGATATTGCTGATAATGTAGCTTCATCTAATCTGTTAAATTCATCGAAACAACCCCAAGCTCCACTTCGAACTAAACCTGATAAAATTCTTCCCATTGATGCAGCATCGATCCCCTAAAATTTAGAATTTTAAAATTTAGAATTTTAAAATTTTGTTTAAGCATTATTTTGTTGTAGTACTTCGTCACAATTAAAAACTAAAACTTGACGTCCTAATAGGGCACCTAGGGCTTTCACAGATTCAGTTTTACCAGTTCCAGCTGGTCCATATGGGTTTCCACCCATTCCTAAATGCATTCCCTAAAAATTAAATCAGCATAATAAAAATATCTAGTAAAATTTTAAATAAAAAATTATACTTGAGTTAAAGTCAAGAAACATTTTTCAGTCAAAGGTGTTCGAACTAATTTCTGAGCATTTCCAATATACTCAAAGGAGTATTCCAATGTGGCATTGACCATTTTAACAGTAACAGCACCCAAATTAGTAGAATAAAATCGCAATTGTTTTTGCCATTGCCAATCAGTAATTTTTGTTGCATTTGTCTCAATCAATTCTTCAATAATATCAATATATTGAATAGTGTCTAATAGTAATGCTTTAAGTTTAAGTTCTAAAAGATTTGCTTTGGAATCATTTGTAAAAGATCCTAAAGATGAATCGTTATCATTTCCAAATTCAATGTTGCTATAATATTGTAGCTGCGACTAAAATAAGTTTTTATATGGTAATTTAAATATAAAATTTTTTAAAATATCAAAGTTTACTTTATAAGTCCCTAGTAATTGTTGTAAAGTCATAGCATTTATAGCTTGTTCACATTTATTTGTGAAATGAATACTAGCAGCAAGACACAAAATTTGCGAAGGATATTTTGTAGGATCCGGAGATTTTCCATCTGCTAAACATTGAACTAATAAATGTTTTAAAGTCCCTTGCATTTCTTTAACTAAATTATTCAACCAGACTTCTACTGGTTGATTTATATTAATTGGTTGTTGTAATTGAATTGTTTCACCTTGTAAAGATCTTATTCCAGTTATATTTTTACCGGATGTATCAAGTGTAGTGCTATGGATACCGGAAAACAATTTTTTCAAGTGGGATTGAATAACTTGTTCTTTTGATGATTGACCAACTACTTCTAATAAATCGTCATCACCAAGAAAGAGAAATCTTGGAAACTTTTCACGTTTTTCCTAAAAAAAAATAAATAAAAAATTGATGAATTAAATTGGGATTGCATTGATAATTTTTCTTACCGCTAGGAAATCATCCAAGCCTTTTTGACAACGTGATAATTGCTCGGAGATATTTCCAAGAGTTGTTTTCAAATTTGGATATCGCAAAATTGCACAAACTCTGGAATCTCGTTCTATATAATTAAGTAAACTTCGAAATTCTCGATCTAATTTGTCGAATCTTGTTCTTTCACTTGCTAAAGTCCCACTGCCAAAAATTGGTTCTAAGTAAATCCATCTGTAAAAAAATTGAATAAATATTTGATATTAAAACAAAGTTAAAATAGTTAGATTAATTACTTTCGTTGTATTTGAGCCATTTGTGTTAGATATAAATCCAAATCTGTTAATCTTGTTTCCCAAACGTCTGCTCTCCCAGAAAAACTTTCGTAATCTGCAGAATTCTTAACAGATTGAAGTAAGCTTTGATGATCTCCAATCTAAAAACCAAATTTAAAATTAAATAATTTTAAATAAATAAACTTTTAATAAATTTTAGATTTTACCTTACTCAGATGTTCTTTAAAATCTTTAATTAACAAAACTTCTTTTTCTTTCGAATCTGTATGTGTGACAAATTGAAATTTAGCTTGCACATCCCATTGATCTAATTCAGCTAAAGTTTGTCGCACAATAATTTCATTTGCTGCCTTTTTACAAATATTTTGTAACGCTGCTTGTTTTCCAGCAAGTCTATCAGAAATCCTGAGGAAATCTTTAAGTACCAAAACGTCTAAACTTTTTGGCATGATACCTAAAACTTCATAAACTTCCATCCAATGTTTATCAGTGAAGTCTTCTCCTTTTAAAGATTTTAATACTGGTGCAATTGCCTAAATTAGAGAAAAATTAAATTTAAAAAAATTAAAAATTAAATTTGGAAATTTTAACCTGATAATTATGAATTTCTTGAAGTACACGAGTTATTAATGGAGAATTCTCAACATCTTGTAGTTTACTTTCCCAATCAGAAAGGAAATCTTGCAGTTTATAATACTTCTTTCGGAAAACTATCCATTCTTCATTTGCTAAATTTTCCAATCCTTGATAAAACTCATTAAATTGCAACCATTCTTGTTCTTCTTTATGTAAATCCTGAGATATTTCTTCTGTCATTTCAAAATTGGGAACTTCAAGTCCAAATTTCCCAAAATCAGCACTAAAATTTTTGTATTTTAAAATTTAGAATTTAATTTAAAGAATAAGTTAACTTACACTAATTTTTCTTCTCTTTCAACAAGTTCTTTCCACAGTTCCTTTTTATCTTTAATCTCCTGATAATGTTTATTCAATTCCTCCAAACTTTCAGTATTAATCTGTCCAGAATTCGGTCTGGGTTTAACCTGTTCCCATTTCGCAGCAAACCTCTCAATCTCATTATTTAAATTTTCACTTGCAATAGTCAAAGTGGTTTTAATCGTCTCAACTTGTTTAGCAATAATATGCTGATAATTTTCCATTAAATTCTGTAACCTTTCCCATCCAGCTTGCATCCTATTAACTGAATCGATCCTCTCGCGATTCCACGACGACAAAATATGAACTTTCTGCATAAGTTCTTTATGCAACGCTTCCATTTCAGGCTTTTGATTTAAAATGTCTGCATGACTAGCATCAGCTTCCCCAATCTGTTCTAAAGTCAAAGGTTGTCGATTTAAAGTAGCCGTAGAAGTATCGACATAATCCTGTAACTTAACAACATCTTGGGCGATGGAATCCTTAAGGGTGTTAACCAATTGATCCCAATAACTCCGATTGTGAGATTCCAAATCAGTTCTGAGCCAAGACAATCCAATTTTGAAACAGCCAACTTTCTCTTCTTCACTTGGCAACTTGGCGATTTCTTGTCCGAAAGTTTTGGACGCTCGAAAATGCAATTCCCAATCTTGCCAGATTGTTAACTTGCTCACATCTAATTTATCTAAAGTCAACCAAGCTTGCCAATGTTTCTTTACGCCTTGCAATTGTTCGAATAACTTTTCAGTGTTATTTTCGACTTTGGCCAATTGAGTTTTGCATTTGTGGATTATTTCTGCAAAAATCTCATTGCTTTCGGAAACACCTCGGAACTTTTTCGGTATGTCTAAGGACTCTTTCATTTGTTGTTCGTATTTGTTACGTAAAGCTTTCTCATCGGGTGAAAATTTTAATTGAGAGTCACGATATATCAAATCGCAGTTGATTTCTGGTAAATGTAGATGGACAGTGTCCAAACTTTTAACATATTGTTCTTCGAGGACTTTAGCTAAGCGTTTGTCAATGTCAGTTTTCCATTGTATCATTGACGAAGCAACAAAACCTTTTTGTTGGACCTGATGCATTACATCTCGTAATTGTTTCGCAGTTAATTTCCATTTGTCATATTGTTTTATCAAATCTACACCACGTAATTTATCAATCATTTCAATAACTTGAATGTTATATGTTGTTAACATATTGTTTTCTTTGGATAATTTATCTACAGCTTGTTTTAAGTTTTCTACATATGTTTCGACTGATTTTATATCTCCCCAGGAAACGACTTCTTGTTCTTGGACTAATTTTGATAACTCGATTGCACTTGGTAACATCATAGGTCTTTGTGATTGTATCATAATATCTCCAATTGTATTATGAAAATGTGCGATTTGTTCGAGATATTTTGCATAATTCATGAACTTTTTTGCATGGGTACTTGTAGTTACAATAGCTTCCGGGATATTGTACCCTAAAGTTGTTAATTGTCTTACTTCAGCAATTAAAGTTACTAATCTTGGGGAATAATTAACTTTCATTAGTTTATTGGAAGTGAATTGTACCACAGGGTCATCTTCACATAAACTGAGACTTTTGATTTTGATCTGTTCTAAAATTTCAGTTGTCCAAGCCTCGTAAAGATCAGTATGTTGATCTTTTAAATCTCTAATTAACTCCATAGTAGCTGTTTCTAATTCTGCAAAATTATCAAGGTCATTAAGAATTTTCTTTGAGATTGTTAGGACTTCATTGGTTTTAGCTTCCAATTGTCGTGTGCCAAGAATCTCTGCTACAACTTGAGGTGTTTCATATTTTGTAGAAAGCGTTGGAGTTTGAGACATTTGTCCAGATAATAATTTAATATAATCTTTAAGTAGTGATAAAAGATATTTCCTTTCAGTTTGTAAACTTTGTCTTAAGACAGGTCTACAGATTAATTCTGCATATCTACCAAATTCATACAATAACTAAAAATGTTTTAATTTAAAAATTAATTTTAAAAAAGATTTAAATTTAAAAAAGTACCTGTTTTGTATTAGCATGAACCATAGAAAATTGTTCTTTCAATTTATTAGCAACATTTTCCTCAGCAGGTTTCAAAAGATATTCAAATTGTTTATTAGCAGAAGACCAATTGTGATCTGCATAGGATCCACATTGTAACACATTTAAATTCTCAAAAGGACGAAACATTTCGTCACAATTCAAATCGTGATGTTCTTCTTTAGTTAATAATCTTGTTAGTTGTCTGTGAGTTGCTCTAATTTCTTTGATTTGTAACAATCTCTCAATTAAATTTGTCAAATTTTCTGGGACATATGGAGGTCCTCGCCAATAATGCAAAGAGTAATTCGGCCAGAAAATTTCAGTTAGTTCTCTACACGAAGATATCCAATGTTTACCGATTGACAAACATTGTTCTAAAAGCTCAATAGCTTTGTTATAATCTTCTTTCCATATGTTTACTTTCACAAATTGTTTTGTAATATAATTTGCAATATCATTACTGATAATTTCCATTATATGTTCCATTCTGGCTTTGGGATAAGGTGGTTCGTGTCGCCATAAATCATCGAGGATATTGTGACTGTTTTCTTCCATTTCTTCGACATCAGAAAGTGGTAAAGCATCTAAAACAGCCAAATCTCTAGCTAATGGAATTAACATATCTCGAAAAGATCCGGCACAAGTTGTATCTTTTGGGCTTTTTTTGATTGTTGTTGCTCTATGCCAATATTCAACTTCTTGATCGACGGTTAATATCATTGCTAAAGATTCGAATTTTTCTTCTTCATTTATTTCAGTATCTTCTAATTCTGTTACTAATGAAGCTCTTAATCCTGCTTGTAAATTTATTAGATGTTTTTCAATATTTTGATTGCTTTTATTACTCTAAAAATTAAACTTAAATTTAAAAAACATTAAAATTTAATTTTTTTTATAAAACCTTATTGATAAGAGGACAAAAAACATTATTTAAAGTATGATATAAAGTTGAAGCTGGTGATCCTTGCATTGATGTAATATCGATTGATTGTAATAAATTGTCTTGTCTTAATACAACTCTGTGATGTTTGGAAAACACTACAGTTCGACAATTTTGCGGGGTATTGGCAATATTATCATAGTATTTGATTCGTTTATTATTATCTCTGATTTCTAAACATGCACAAAGTAACATTGCATTTTCGCTTTCTAAAAATTGTTCTAAAGCTGTCATTTCCAGAATGTTCTTGTCCCATGATGATTCTTCTACAATGATTCCCAAGTGGCTTCCTGAAAATTAGTTTGAAATTCAAATATTTTATACCAAATTTACAAAATTTAATAACAACCTGTAATATTAATAATTAACTGTTTTCTGAAATCAACCATTTTCACTGTGGGATCAAACTAAAC
>JASKGN010029914.1:0-28793 GCA_030556245.1 Falagria sp. GC000072 | reverse complement strand
TGATTATTGCAAACTTCAAATACGACATATACGATAAATAGCATGCTATAGTCAAGATCATGAGTACCCCTATTAAATCAAAACCCTATGTCAAATTTCCTATGTTAAAATTCTATGTTTATGTCAATCATAGACCAGCCCTAACCATACAAAATTATTTTGAATTTTGCGAGCAATTAGCACACCAACATGGCGCATCCTGTGTTTCAAGTGACTTTTAAAATGTGCGGACTAGTTCATGAATCGATTGCGAATCGGTCAGCTGTCCGGAACATGTATCAATAGTTGGCTGTATGGATTGTCATTCAAGTATTCCCAATCACTGAATCAGGAACCGATACATGAACTAGTCCACGCACTGACCTAATAATAATAGTAATAGTATTAATCCAGGAAACGCTTATTGCAAAACAAGTGCTTACACTATTACCATAGCTATTACTTAAATCAAATGCATTAAAGGGAGTAAGCGTCCTATTATATTTTCACGTCTTATAGCAACTCAACGCAGAAGAATTGATTATACATACCTGATAACTAACAAATTTCAATTATAAAAATTACAAAATCCTAAATACTATACAACTAGATGCACGTAGTCTGAAAAATTCAAATTAATTTCCTATAGATGTTTACTATTTTAAAGTTTGGCTACCTTAGTATATTGAAAACCTAACTTTGAATTTTTGTTTCGTATACCACCTGTTGCCCCAGTTCTAGTATGTATTACATAAGGTAAATGAACTTTTTTTTAATGAATTACTTGGTCACATAAATATACACAATATTTAGTTTATTATTAGTAAAATCTTTATTATCACTACGGCAGCGACTCACAATAAAATGCTTTTACTTTCATGGCATTAAAGATACAAAAAAGAAATTGCCCGAAAGTGACATTCAAAGAAAATTGTGCATCCATGTGTTACACAGGGAAAAGTTTCCTATTATTGATTCTTCATTATGTAATAAAAGCATCTGTTGTGCAGGATGTGCTTATTATGTATCCGCCAAAGAATAACTTTTAAACTATTTTGATTTTATTTTAATACACTAGGATTCCCTGAGTCGACACTACAATTCCCATTAGTATCGCCAATTTTAGTGTTTAGAAGAAGTACGTACGTACCTCGATATACGAGGAACCAATCAGGGCTAATTGGAACTGGTAATCCCGCTGACTCAGCATGACCCATGTACTCAGATTCAATATTAAGATTCGTTGTAAACTGTAAATCAACTTTGCGAAATTGCTGTTGTAATTTAGGATCGGCCTTATATCTCCATATTCTAAATCTTTACGATCCCCACCTACCCCACCAAGATTAACATAATCTGCATAAAGAAAATCAAATACGTTACAACTTCTATATGAAACAATCCTATAAATAGGATGTATAGCCTCTGTTATTTCATTCCATACAGATGTTATAACACATTTGAACAAAATAGAAGGTTTCAACTTTTTAATTTTTTATATCAACAATAACCATTTAACAAATAATAATAAATTAATAATATTTGTGATGTCGAATTATATGTAACAAGAATGAACTTTTCGTTTTATACACTTTTCCACATACTTTGCAATTGTTGACTACTCCACATTCGTGTCGTTGATGATATGATAGTCTTTTCTTTTGAGTATAAGACTTGTTACAGGAGTCACAGTAATAACGATAATGTTGATCTGAAATTAAAGTTTGCTTTAGTGTAATTAAAAATTGTATAAATCGAATGTAAGATATAAATATTTACATGTGTTCTACAATAAAAGTGTGTTAAACATTTAACATTGCAATACAATAACATATATTTAATATATCACCTAACATTACCACTTTTTCCCAAATGCAACCCCACAAATTCAAAGGTCAATGAAAAAAATATGTTCAACCTTTTAATATAAACGAGAACATAATTTGGTTTCCTATCTATGAAAAAAATGAAAAATGAGAATCTAATCTTTAAGGATAAGAAAGACATATAAAAATTTACATTTTAATTTGAAAAATTAAAAGTTGCAATATATTCGCAATATATTTATATAGTACAAAATAATTTTACATTCTTTAAATCGAATAATTAACAAACAAAAAATTATTTTGGTGTAACGATGATAGTAGCTTTCGCTAAGGATCGCAACTTAAAGGAAATAACATATAAACACAATTCTGGTGCATCTTTATATGATCTAAAATTCCATCAGAAATAATGTGCACTCTTCCAAAATTATATCAGTGCATAAGATTTATATGGGCATTAGCAATGTGGAAAGAAAACGATGCTATGGTTTGGTATACTTTGCCGCATACTAAGCACACATTGCTAATGCCACAATTATGTCGTCGATGATAGTTTAGATGTTTACGATATTTGTATGATTTTTGACATCGAACACATTCGAACCGTAAGTCTGAAACATATAGTAAAATATATATGAATATTATGGTAATTGTTGATACACAAAGTTTTATCCAAAAAGCCCAAGAACATAAATTTTCTTAAATATTTCACAATTTGAACGCAAATAAAAATTCGATAAAACAGAATATAGGAAAAATAAAATATCAATAAGAAAACAATGAACATGTCATTTATCTTCATTAGATTGTATTACATTTTCTGCTTAATAGATTTGTTCTGTATGTAATTATTAAATAATTTAATAGCTTAAATAGTCCTTAACGTATAATTTCTAATTCCAGTAAAACCTCTTTAGTCTCATGTGTATGAATAAACTTATGAGTGAGTTTTTATAATAGTAATAAAATAAAAGCGGCATTAAATGCATATATATTTGTCAATCATACGTTTGGTGTTTGTTTATAATTTATAAATAATATTTTTAATCAGTTTTATTCCATATATATGGAAAGCACTATTACTATTTAATAGTTTATGATTATAGAGGTCCTCCTGAATATGTATGTAATAGTACGTTTTATAGTTGTATAGAGATTGCTATATACATTAGTATATAGATATTTATATTTAATTGTTGTTGCTTTGGTTTGAGAAAACATTGGAAGTCTCCGTACTCTTTACTATCCAGGGCTGCGCACCAGCTTTCCTAAAACATAAAATAAAGAATAGATAGGTATGAAAATTGTATGTAAAATCAGAAATAATTTCAATATAATGTAATAATATGTAGAATATAATTTATTTTATTGCTTTAGTTCCTTTATTGTGAGCTGTGAGCAGCTGTGAGCATACAGTGCTGCCATCACTAAACCAATAAACCGGTTATACATATATCAGGGGTATTCATGATCTTGACTATAGCATGCTAAATCCGCGTATTTGTCGTATATTTTATATTTAAAGTTTACAATAAAAGCATTTTGATTGTTGCAAACTTCAAATACGACATATACGATAAATAGCAAGCTATAGTCAAGATCATGAGTATGAGTGATAGGGGATCAATGCACTAAATCAGACATCATGACACGATTCGTCGGTGCGAAACTATGCCGTGTGTACAGTATACGACCGGCTCGACTATACATTCCATTTTTATACACCCCCAGTTAGGAAGTCTACGCGTGTGCACCATTATAATGTCTAATAACAATTTAATTGTACCAAATATTATTAAATAAGCTGCTGATATTGTTTTTCTACCTTTTGAACAGGAATTTACGGATTTATTGTTGAGATCACATGTAAATCAGACGCTCTAATAAAAAAAAACTTACCTATGGTCAAATATATAAAAATATCATACGCCATACTTTTTCAACGTAATATCTATTATTTTACTCTTATTTTATCAGTAATTATTACATTCGAAATAAATCTTCCAAATAATAAAAAAAGACATTTGAATTTGAACAAAGAAAATACTTACACGTCCAAATTATGTCGAACTTTTTGGTGATATTTAATGCCAGGCATTGACGTGTACACAATTCCACAAAAACATTGGTACTGCTTCCCACATTCATGCCGTTGGTGATATCTCATAGCATACATATTTGTAAACCTCTTTGTGCATAGATCACATTGAAATTTTGGAAGTTTCAGGTTACGTTTATTCTTTTTGATCAATTTGAGTAATTTATCTAGAAAAAAGTATAATTAAAATTCAATTTTAATAATTATAAGAATTAACATTAACTTCTACTGGTTATAGTTAATTGCACATATTTACATAAAAATAAAGCAATGGAAAACTAATTTTTGGAAAGTTGAATTTATTCATCGTTATTTTCTTGGCAAAGAATTAACATTGTGATTTCATGTTGTATATGACGAACGAATTTATAAAGTCCATTATTCCCATGACGCTATTTTCCAGAATGTTTTAATTTTTTATGTCGGTTTAAGTTGGTCCGAAGCGTATATGAATTATCACATAGGTTGCATTGATATCTGGTATTTCTTAAAGAATGTTCACCTAAAATATGTAAAATTAATGTAAGAATAAATTTTCAAAAATTAAATAAATTCAAAACATATTAATCAATTCATCTATCTCACATAAGCTACCCTTAGTACTCAAGCACAATTTCAATACATTTATCAAATGTCAAACAATTTTGTTGTTTATTGTAATTTCTATAAAGAAACATTATTTGAATGTTTAAATTAGTAATACAAATGTTTGAAATGTTTAAATTTTATATGTTTATCAACATGCCCTTTTTGATACGCTCTATAATTACATATTGGACATTCGAAACTTTTATATCTATTGCATTCGTATTTATAATGTCGGCTAAGACTTGGTTGATGAACGTAAGATTTACCACATTGTTTGCAAACATATTTTCTTGTGGTTGAATCGCTTTCTGCATCTGAAACAAATTGTTTTTAATTTCATTAATTTTAGTACATTCTATCGCAATGCTTGAGCTACATTGAAACACCAAAGACGCACATGTAATAGCGCTTCTTATTTCAAATATAATTTAATGAAATTGGAATTGGGGTAATTCATTTATTTTAAAATTAAATATCATTCTTTCACACATCAAATTATAAATATTTTTTGTTTTCTTATTCTTATATAAAATTTAATTCAGTACGAATAGTATTTTCTAACTTAATAAATATTCTTTTAAAATAAAAGTATTCTTTTAAAAAAAGTGTCTCCTTGAAATTATATCTTAATATTCTTGAAACTACTACAATTCAATAGTAAAATTAAGATGATAAATATTATTAATGAACTTAGTTATTGATATTCCTAACCATTTAAAAACCTATTCGTTCATTCCATCATTAAAACTACAGAAAAGAGTGTTTTAATTTAAATAGATTTCAATATATTATGGCGTTATCAGTACGAATATACTTCGATTAGATTTAATAGGTTCTTCTAAGATAACTAACTTTATGTTTGTTAATATAATGTCTACTTATATTATATAGTCGACTAGTACTATATTCACAATATTCACACTGAAACGCTCCGCAGCCAGAGATATCGTTTGATAAGTTTGCCTCCGGATTTTGAGGTATTTCAATCACCCCGAATGACAGATGACCAAAATGTGTTGGTTCTAGAACTAAACATTAAACACACTCTTAACTAAATTATTATGAAAAATTGCACATTAACTAAACGGACAACAATATATAAACATCAATGATGTTAGTAGAAATAAAAATATATAAATAAAAAATTATTTAAAAAAAAATCAAATCCCTCTAACATAAAATTCTTCTGATGCATATTATCTATGCAAAATTAATAGTTTTATACTTCAATGTACATTCTTCTTGAAGTTAATCGTTTAATGGTTTGACTAGTATAATTTACTAGACCGAAATCCCAAATCTCCATACTTATAAATGTATCTTTTTACTCCCATGTTTGGCAAAGTAGACTAGATTTCTTTGTTTCATAAAGTGTTGATACATGGTAAAACTTTATTTGGTGTGTAGTAACTTGTGTCTCTTCAAATGATGACGATAAAAGAAAACGGCTTCGCATTGATCACAAATAAAGCCAGGTTTCTTCCCACATGCAAATCTTGTATGATTATATAACGATTTTTTGCTTTGGTATTGTTTGCCACAAACACCGCATATAAAATCGTGTTTGTATGTGGTCCATTTTGTTGCTCTTGTATGATAGCTTCTTCTTTTCACTACAAACATAAAGGTTTTAATTTTATTACAATCTTTACATAATATACAATGATATAAGGCATATTGGCATGCACTTACGTAAACTTTGCAAGTTAAAAACACGACACAATACATCTAACTAAAAAAAAATCAAACAAAGTCAACAAAAAATATTAATATTGCTGAAACAACTAGACTTCAGTAAAAGTAAACCAGGTAAAACATGTTCTAATGCCGCTCTAATTTATTAATTTGAAAATTATTTATTTGATTTTAGTCAATTTATGTTCTTCTAATATTCACAAAACATTGTCGGTGATATTATATCTACATGTTTGTATATGTTGACGAAGATGATCTCTGCGCTTTGCACGGTAACCGCATTCATTCATTGGACATGGAAACATTGGAGATTTTCCGCATTCATATGTAAAATGTTTCCATAATGACGATTGATGCTTATATGTTCGGAAACATCTATTACACTGATACATACTATCATATCTACCATATCCTAAAAATCAAATTTTATTATTTTTATTTAAAAAATTACATAATCTTAACATTATATAAAATAGAAATACTTTAAAGAAATTAGAATAATAAATTAAAATGAAAATATTTTATTTCTGCAATTTTTTATAAATTAGATTATTAAACACAAGATCGAGATCGTTTCTGTAGATTTGATCGTAGTCGGCAACTCTCTTTTTGGTGTCTTGATAGATTATAACGTTTAGTGAAGGTTTGGGAACACTCGCAATAGTGAACTTTTCTTGTTGTCCAGTAACCTACAAAATACTTAATTAGTATAACTTATTTATTATTTTTATTTCTATTTACTATAATATTAAACATAAGTATATTTAGCATGTCATAACTTTAATATTAATAATAAGAGCATAATAAAAACGCATATTTAAATGTATCTATGCTTATTATTTATAAACTCCTAGAATTTAACAGAAGAATTAGCATTTCAGATATCAAACATAGAGGAAACGATATTGATACACAAACCCCTTAGTTGTCGTTTTGTTTTATTTTGATGTCCACTTTTAGTTTCTAGCAGGTAATTTAATATTAACTTACAATAATAACAAACTATGTTGTCTATAACTCCTGAAAGAGTAAATATCAGTAGTACATTTTTTACATTTGGTTAAAACAATATTAATTATATTATCTTATAAAAGAATTTTAATGAGATATGGCGTTATTATAAACTTAGAATTTTACTAAACAATAAATAGTTACAAAATCTTACTAAATTGTTAAAACAGCTTTAACTGATAATGATAGATGCATGTATCTATAAGTATATGCATATTGAATGAGCTATTATATAAACTAAAAAATAAATTTTGGCACATTTAGATGATGATTCAAGCAGACACACGAGTACGTTAACTTGTTATATAAATATATCTTATACGGTATGTGTAAATACACAATTAGATTATTTTTGTTGATTGACTACTGTAAATAATTCCAAATACAACTTATAATATCATTAATTGGAGGTTTCAAAAATGAAAAAGATGTAAATCTAAAAGATATGGTTACACCCTATATATGGGTTATACAGACCAGTTTACAAGATGTTTATGTAAATGCAAAATGTTTCATTAGAGTTATTATTTGTAATCGAATATACGATGAATCTTTTGCAAATGATCACGTAATACGTCATTACGCTTGCATCTTCGAGGACACAATGGACACTGAAAAGACATTTGCGTGCTGCAGTCGTAGTTCAATGTTCTGCAAATAGGTTTCCGCGCTAAGCTGGCGATTTGTTGTTGACTTTGATCTAAAACACACAATAGTTTAATGTTTTATTTGTGAATTATATACATTTAAGAATTTGAATGAACAGTTTCAACAATAAGTATTAACATTCAGACTAAAATACTCACACTAGTAAGAAAATCGCATAACAAAATAAAAATAAATATATTTTAAACGAAATCTGAATTACAGCAATATTATCGAGAGGAAAAGGAATTATAAATATCAGTTATATTTATTATAATTTAGATATAAAACGTGTCACAAAAAATAGAATCATCTGTTCAAATTTGAATAAAATGACTCTTCGAATGTGCAGTTAATTTTGATTTCTGCGTGAACCTTTTATCACAAATACCACAATAAAATTTCGGCTTCACACCACATTCATATCGTAAATGTCTAATTAAATGCGATCTTTGTTTATATGTCCTGTAACATTGAGGACATATTGAGCGGCCATTTGCATCCTTATCAAATTGCACATATTTATAATCTGAAATCAAATACAAGTTTACAATTTAAAATACAAATGAGAATATAAACGAAGAAAATGTCTAAAAGCAAGAAATGAAATTAACCTAGTTATAAAATAAGAAAATATGAATATTTTTAACAATATGGAAAATAAAACCATCCCAATAGTATATACAAAAAGTAATTCGCGTTTATCAATTCAAGTTATGAAGAATTGAATAATAAATTAAATTACCCTTTGCAAGATGGTAATTATTGAAATTAAAGTTGAATTTTCATTAACTTTAATGAAAATTATACAGAACATCGGGAGAAAAAAAAATTGAGAATTAAAACACAATTATAAAATTAATTAACAGAAATATATTAAAAACAAAACATAAGACTAAAAATAGATAAATTATATAACGATACCGCTTTTCATGTTGACTTATATTTAAAAGGTATATCCATGTGGTGAACATGCCTCAAATGTCGAATATAACTTGACTTGATATGCATCCTTGCATTGCAAATATTGCAACTGTAGCATGGCTCTTTTTGGCATTCATAAGTTAAATGTCTGGTTAATGAATATTTTGCTTGATACATTTTTCCACATGTTGGGCAAGAGTAATATTTATCAATGTTATCATTTATTGTACCAGTTGAATCTCCTAAAACTAAAAATTTAATTAATTTATAAATATAACAATATATTGATTTCATTTTATTGTGGATCAAATTTAAGAGAAAAAGTTCCTTTTAATATCATTATATTATCATTAACAAACACATTGTTACTTACTACACAAATTATAAACATTTATACTAAATGAAGTAAATATTTATTTGATATAAATGTAAATGAAGAAAGTTTCTTAGCCTAGAACATTTTTATTTATGTAAATAATGTATGTCATGGTTTAACCTAAGGTTTGTAAGGGCAATTAAGTATATGCGAATTTAAACCAGCCTGAGATATTTTCACATGGCAATGAGGACACATTGTAGTAATTAGTTTTCCACACTCTAATCTATTGTGTCTCATCAGAGTTTTTTTGTGGTGATATCGAGCGAAACATCGTTTGCATGTATAAACATCGTTTGCATGTTGCGGCGCTTTTTTCTTTGTGCCTAAAAGAAAACAAATTTTAGAATTGGGAAATTTAATCAATAAATTTTTGCATTTCAATATGTAATAAATACTACAATAAACTAAACAAACATAAAAATGAAATAAATTTTTTAACTAATTGTGTATACTTACTCCTAGATATTTTATTAATTAATTTAAATCTTATAAATAATTTTTGTCATTAAAATTACATACATAATTAAAAACAATATGTCTTATGTGCACACATAGATATATTCCTATTTATTATAACATGGTAATTAACAAAAGTAATTTTGAAAATATTGGGATGCATATTTCGAATATGTTAACGATTTTACAAAAAATATTTTACTTAAAAAATTTAAACCAAACTCTAATTCTTATTAATAGTAAACATTTGACCTAAAACATTTGGTAAGCAACATGTGTTATTTCATCTCCTTAAATGAATCTACATCCACTTCTCATATGTCGGACAAGATGTTTCTTCTGCTTGTACATTCTACCACACATGCATTTGAATTTCCTATCTTCCAGATTCAAAAATCTTAAATCTAAAAAGGGGAATTAGATTAATATATCAGTGGCAATTAAAAAAATTGAAATGCACTTTTTCGATAACTTACGGCAGCTATTTTGCTGATGTCGACTTAAGTGTGAACTTCGGTAATATGCTTTCTTGCAATGACACACAAATTTTTTCTCTCTCATTGGCATACCCATATATCCTACAAAATCAATACAATATGTATTATTTTATTGTTAAAACAAAGGTTAATAAATAATAAATTAAAATATGTATTAAAGAAACTAACTAAAACCAGCATAATGTACAACACTAAAAGATGCAAATAAAACACACCATTATACTTGGTAACATTTCAATACATGTTTAAATATAAATCTCTAATTTATAATTTAAATTAGACATAATTGTTAAGAAAAAATGTTAGAATATTGATCATTGAAAGATATTCCAGGATGTATCCGACGTATATGTCGAACTAAATTATTTCTTTGTTTTGATATATAACTGCAGTACACTTCTGGACATTTATATGCAGGAAGTTTGCCACACTCTAATTTTATATGACGACGCAGTGATGATCGAGCACGATATCTCTTCCCGCACATAGTGCACGTATTCCTCCGATAGACTAAAAATTTAAATACATTATTAAATATTAGGAGACAAGAAGAAAATGAATTCTAATTTATTTTACATATTGAACGTTTAGATTATAATCATAAATAATATCAATAATTATATCTGTTAATAAATAATCAGCAATATAAATTACTAACTAGAAATAATTCGTTAATTTTTATTTATATTCATCAAGTTACGTGGTGTTTTATTTTAATGTGTTCCTTTAGTATATATCTTCGTTTGCATTTATAATTGCAATAAGGACAAGTGTTGACTTTACCACAGTCTTGCCACCTATGTATTCGAAGGGTTGTTTGATTCTTGTACATGCGTCCACAATCTTTACATTTTATACGACCGTCGTCCCAAATTTGATAACCTGAAAGATTTGTTAATTAAAACAATATTACTACAACATTAACTTAATATCAAAGAATTTACAAACTATATACTTTCTAATTGTAATATTAATTCAAATAATTACATTTTATTTAATTATTTTTGTGATCATACCCTGCTTTAATTGACTAAAATGAAACATATAGTTGCAATGTTTTATTTCTAGGTTGACAAAAATAACACAAATATACGCCACAATTTATATAAATGAGAGTCACTTTTACATCATACAGATTAAGAAAACTTCACTGACTTCAATAATTTATGAAATATCATATGAAACGCACATAGTTAATATAGTACATTATTATTGTTATCAATAACTAACAAAAAAAAATTTAAATGTCACTCACTCTATTGATGCTTTCCAAATGTACTTTTAGCGTTTACATTTTTCTGAGGATAAAATACAAAAATACATACTCATTTTGATCATACTATGTCACTAATTGTATTTCTTGAGGTACCTTTGCCTCCAATGACCCATGGCCACAAATAAATTTTTACTTTTAGGAACATGTTGAGCTCCCAAAGGATCCCTGAAAATATATTTTAAGTCAATCAAGATATTAAGGTGGTTTAATGTAAGCTTACTCTTCAGCTGCTAATTTGTAAACTTGATCAACTGGTTCACTCGTTAAACAAACTCTTTGTTTCAGCATGTTTTTGAATCTACATATAAATGAGACGCTTGGATTTGGTGGATGTGTATGATTCATTTTGCCTAATTTAATGAAGTTTTTATTGTCAATGGGTATTTGAGCTGTAGCACGACATTTTTGGTCTCTATGATAACAACAATTATAATACCTAGAACATAATTTATTAATAGCGCGAATTGATTTATTACCGTTTGTACAAGAAATACATTTTATTAGCATCGAGTTTATTTGCCACATAAAGATGACCCTTGTGTGAAACAAAGTCAAACATTGGTTTTTCTTTAATTAATTCCAAGAATAGCCCTGAAACATACTCAATTAGTAAAAGTTTGAAAGGTATAGATTCAAATTGAACATATAGAATACCCGCGCCCTCCAAACTATCTTGGTAAGTATGAGTAATTATTTATATATTTGATATCTTATTAGCATTAACAATAATCAATCTTTATAACAAAATATTGAGCCAATTAAAATAGCATTAAATCAATGGATGTTTGATATATGATGCATTAATGTACTATTCCTGGAGAAGTATTTCAAACAAAATACACATTGAAATTGTTTTTTATTGGAACATTCAAATTTGAGATGCCGAACCAAGGATCCTTTAGTTTTATAGCGCTTCCAACATGTAGAGCAATGAAACATTCCATCGCGTTTGATCATGTAACCTAAAACATTATTAACAAATTTATTGAACTTGTTACTTTCTAATAAAAGTCTCAACTATTCAAGCTGCAGATTTGAATAGTTTACAGTAATAACAAGCAAATACAAACTACCAAACTCGATGCAGTTAATTATTAAGAAGTATACTTGCTTTTTATTTTTTAATTTGATATATAAAAAAATGTGTTTGATATAATTATATTTTTGTATATAATAACAATAAATATATACAGAATTAAATTAGTTACTTGCAATATCTTGACCTTCCTAACAACAAATTTTAATTTTACATATTACCGATTGGAATGCTTACTTCTTTTGCAACCAATTTATTTAATTTAATATTAACTAAATCGTATTGCTGTTTCCGTTTAATCAAGAAAACAACACATTAATAAAAGCGGAATACCGCATTCAAATTCCTTATGATTGTGTTTTAACAATCTACAATATCTTGGGCAAGCAAATACAATAATAATATAATCTATCGGTACCTGAAATAATATGTATATTAGATTTTATATAAATATTATCTTAGAAAAACAAATAATTACACAATTTGACAAATGCAATCATCTTGTAATTTTTGTAATTATGCATTTCATACAAATTTATTGAATGAAAAATAAGCAAGTAAACAGAAGTAATAAAACTTACAACTTATGGCAATCCAGCTACAATAAATTACTATTAATACATTTATGAGGTAATTTTTTATACTTAACTATGCAAGTCTTGAAATAATACAAAATTCAATAAATGGCATTAATTTTAAATAAATACTTGTGTCACAGGACTAGTAATATGGTGCTTTGATTCCAAATGTAATTTCAAATTAATTTTTTGATAAGCTTTGTACGAACATAAATGGCAATTGAATTGTGGTTCTTTACCACAATCATAACGTACATGCCTTTGAAGTGCTGTTCTTGATGAGTACCGACGTCCACAAGAGCATACATAATTTGGCATTCGCCCACATGCGCTTGTTATGTGATAATGCAATGCCAATTGTGACATATAACACTTTCGGCAGATAGGACACTTAAATGGTTTCATTTTTGCCAACCCCCCTAAAACCAATCGTTTGTTAGATATTTTAGTTATATCATTGCAATATTTCTACATCACCTAATTTCACTACATACTGACTCATGCATAAAGCATTACTCAATTTTCATTTTTTTCGCAAAACAAGGAACGAATTATTCAATAAATTTTATATTAAAAAAAATAGTTAAGGCACTTGACAATAATGGTAGTATAAGAAAAAAAATATATAAAAATAATCGTGCTTTCACATAATATCCATTGTAAACTTAGTATGTATGGTATAAACAATAGAATATCCTAGAATGGATTACTACATATTTACTTATATAATTAATGTCATGTGTGATTCCTTAGAAAAAGATACAAACAATACATAATTTGTTCTTATATCTTGTAAAAATATGATGTATCTTAAAATACGTCTTTAGTTCTGGAATTACCATTATAAATTATATTAATTTACCTCATTGTCAAAATTAAATTAGTATATGGAAAGTAACAATTACAATATTCATAAATATAATTTTAAAAAAAATACTATTCTAGAAGTCCCAAAATTCTAAAATAAAAAGAGACTTTGGGATTAGATTTGCTTAAAAAATACAAAATTGTTACGTAATGTAATTTTTTTTATACAATTTCAGTTTTGATTGGTGCCTTCCCATCAATATTAAAATCCATTATAGTATTTACTAAATTAGGATCTAGCTCATTATCACTGTGCATGCGTTCCATATGCCTCATCATATGCATTTTCTGCTTGGCTTTATATGGACAATACAGGCATTCAAATTGTGGCTCAATACCACATTCCCATTTCAAATGATTGCGTAGAGAGCTTTTCAATTTATAAACTCGACCACATTCGGGACAAGGTGTACCTTCCTGGGTACGTGATGAATTTTGCAGAAGCTTTTTAAAATTACGGTTTGCTGTCTTCGGGCTTCGATTATTTCGAGAGTTAACGAACCATTTACTCTTGAATAATAATTGCGAAAGATCGTCTTCTAAAACAAAATGTAAATAATCCAAAATAAATATTAAGGAAAGAATAATTTAAAATTTTATAAAATTATCTCAACGAAAAGTGATACGAAATGAATATAAATTTGCATGCTTGGAACTAATAACCCTCTACAAAGCATGCAGGAGATAAGAAATAATATAATAGAATGAAACAGAAAATATAGAAATAGATGTGTTTCAAAACGATAAAAAATAAAGGAAATTATATTATAAATATACTTGTTTTGCATATTTAAAATTTTAAAGTGCAAAAATTTATTAAAATTTAAATAAAATTAGTGTTTCAGTTAATACAATGCATAATTGCAAAAATATTTTAACGACTTTGAATATGTTGAATATGTTATAACCACCGTTTTACTTGCTGATTGATTTGTAATTGTGTTTACTGTTATATAATTTTATTGCATAATTTTATATATGTATTTATGACTTCCAATTTGATGCTTGAAGACTAGACCTAAAACAAACCATATTAGAAAAAAATCTTTCAATAAACGCGTCCAAAATATATTGAGTAAAACAATCCATAGTTTAGGAATATTTTATTCATGATTAAAATACACCCTTGAACCATAATATAAATTAATCTCTTCTTGTTTCTTCAATTAAATATAATTAATATTTATATCAAATTAAAATATTAGAATCAATAAATTCTTGGAATTGTTAGATACAAAAATATTATTTAACTAACAACAATTAATCCTTGTAAATACAAAACTGGTGTTTTGAGTTAACATATTAAAATAAAAAAGTTTTTTTTAGAATATTAAGTAACAGTTAAACCAAAAATTGATAAATTTTAACATGTTTAACGCAATAATTCATATAAATCACATTTTCAGTGTAATAAATATAGAAATAAATAGATACTCCTTCCTCATATATAATCATAATAACAATTCAATTGTAAATAAATATTTGGTTTGATTAATGCAATATTTTGCATTTAACATCAACGCGAAAACAATTAACAAAATAATAATTAACACACGAATACTTCTCAATAAATACCTAAAGATGAAAATAAACTATATTGAATTCTATAACATATTAAACAAAAAAATTATCCTAAAATTTAATATATAACAATTATATAACAATATAAATTTTTAGTTCATTTCAGTTAAAAAATCTTCTAAATTAATACGTATCATTTAAAATATTTTAAATGTATTATTGTACTTTGTATATTTTGGTATAATGTGTTATTTAATAACATAATGTTATATACTACCTTTGATTTTGAAGGTAAACGTAATGCTGCTTCTTAAAAACAAAACTAAAAATTAACTCTATTCTATTATTTCATCTCATGAAATAATATTATTATTTAAATTAACTTGATTATTATGGTGTTTGCGTAGATGCACACCTAAATTGCCTTTTTGTTTTGCTTTGTACGGACATATTGGGCATTGAAAGCTCGGTTCCTTTCCACCACATTCTACCAATTCATGACGTCTCATTGTGGATTTCCATCTATAACGTTTACCACAATGCCGACAGGCAAATTGTGACTCGCTGCTATAACCAGGCTTAATTTGTTCCCCGATTGTACATTTGTATTTACGCATAGAATTGCCCTTTTTCACTGAATCATTTGAATTTGAGTCGAGCAGCATATGAAAATTGTACTTAGGATCCGGGGTTATGATTTCGTCCAATTCAAGATATTCTGAAATTTTATTTGTATTTATTATTATATATGATTTTTAAATTTATCTGGACGACTCATGAGAAGTAAAAGATTTGTGTTTCTTATGAATTCATAATAAGTTTGTGATTTGTATTATTTAAATGTGAGTTAATACCAAAAACCAAGTTGGGCATAATATAAAAAGCTTTGAAATTATGTATGTACAATTAAACAAAAAGAAAAAAAAAACAATAAAAACAAACAAACAAAAGGGAAGCAAAAATAATATTTAATTCTAAATAAATAAACAAAAATTGTTAATTTAATAGAACTCAAGTTGTCGTAATTATCTAATTCGACTTGCATTGCAATTTATTTTCTTATTGTACCTAAAAAATAAACTGGATTAATATGTTGTCAATATAATGTATTCATATTAAATTTACCATTGGCGTGTGCAACCATAAGATTACTGAAAATTTTAGGTAATGAATAGTTATTAAAAAAATTGAAAGTTAATAAAATATAAATATTTTTATGTAACAAAATTTTCAAAAATATTATAATCATTTTAACAAATAAATAGAATTTAAAAAGTCTGTTATTTAATTTCTCGAGTTTCATAAATATTTAACTTTGTTGAGAATCCAGAAGCAAAGGCAAAATATGTACCTCTACAAATTATTTACATTATATGTTTTAATAGTTCAGAAACTATTAGGATGAATGAAGTAACAATAGTTTTATAAACTATACTCATAACTCGATTACAATAAATTTCTTTTGGAATGATTAATATAGTCAGCAAATTCATGCTTATGATCTCTATGTTTAGCAAGAAGGTGCATCGAAAAATGAATCTTCTGTCTTCCCTTATATGGACAATAAGCACATTTAAATTGCGGCTCTTTTCCACATTCCCATCGCATATGATTGTACAATGAAGATTTACGCTTGTATTCGCGCTGACAAGTTTCGCAAGTGAATATTTCTAAAAAATATAAGAAACGTATAATTGGTCAATGTAAAAAGTATTATCAAATATATTAATAATCCTTGTAAACCTCAACCTTAAATCATGTTAAATGTAGAAAATATGATAATAATACAAGTGGCATTATATAGAAAATTTGATTAAATTATCATTCCATATTCATTTATTTACATGTGTAATATGAACTACTATTATCAAATTTGAAATTTTATTGATTTTATGATAACATGAGACGTGCCATTAAAATTAAATAAAAATAAAACATTATGTCTTCTCCCACATTGGATTATATTTACGTAGCTCATGCTTATATAATATATGTTCTTTTAATTGATATCTTCGGTGAGTTGCATATGGACAATATGGGCATAATTGCGATGGTTTTTGCCCACACTCTTTTAAATGACGACTATGATTTGTTTTCAAACCAAATGTCTTGTAGCACTTTGGGCATTTATAAGCTAAAATAAAGCGATTATTTGAATTTGTTCTGAAATTAATAATTGAATATAAAACTTACACAAAAGATGAAGATGCATGCAAACAAAAGCAAAAGTATAAATCTAAAAATATATAACAAGTAAATGAGAAAAAAAAATTAACTATATGTCCAGATTATTGCATAAATTCTCATAAACTTTACCAAGTACTTTATAATCAAGATGTCATTTCTGTTCATTTAAAACTTATTTTGTCCTTTAAAATAAAAAAATGCAATAAAACGCATATAATCTGAAATACAAAATGCATATAACAAATTAATGACAAATATTACATAATATTTATCAGGAAGTTATATTTTAAACGATATTAATACATTAGTAATTGCTACACTAACAGATTATTATTAAATAAATTAGTATTATAAATAAATGTATTTTTCTAAATTCAATCATTTTACGGATTGATAAAAATTTTTGGTATATAAAGTTTGCAAAATAGCTAATAAGACATTTTGATCGTATTCTTTATGTGCAATGATGTGTTGTTTTAAGTTAGTTTTTGTATATGTTTGATAATTACAATTTGCAAATGGACAATTAAATTGTGGATCTTTTCCACAATAATGGAGGCGATGGTGATTCAAAGAATTTTTATTCTTGTATTTTCGCCCGCAACCCTGACAAAATACTGGTGATACTAATTGCACTGCATTTCCTAAAACAATCAAAGTACAAATTAGTAATTATCATTGAGTAAAACTAGAAAACAATATATTAAATTTGAATGAGTGATAAATATGTAAATGAATACATCGAGATTGACTGACTCTTTACGTCAGGATTTCATTTACTTTTCACAATATTATAAACATTAATTAGTAATAACTTTAAAAATTACTCAAGGCATAAATTAAATTCGTTTCATATTATCATTTATAAATTGCCTAAAATTACTATAACTATAAAATTTATAAATTAAACACAGCCCAAATCTGAATAATAATGCAATCATTTACTCTACTCGTTTGTAAAAAATATCTACCTAGAGTAACAACCTTTTAAAAAATATATTAGTGACTAGTTTTTCAGTAGTAACCACATTGTTAAATGACCACGTTGAACTTAATCCTTCTTATAATGACGTGCTTTCAAGTGGGTTTTCAGTGAAAATTTATGCTTTGTTACATAAAAGCAACCATTCACAGGACAGGAAAACTCAGGAATTTTACCGCATTCGTATTTCATATGACGTTTCAATGTTGCCAAAAAACTGTAAGATTTTCCGCACTGATTACAAATAAAACATCGCCTGTACCCTAGAACAGAAACGAAATTTGAATATGAATTAAAAAAATTTCCATACGCAATTTCATTTTACTGATTTACATTTAAGGATGCAGCACAATAATTGTTAGGTAACATTGAATACTCAGACGACTTACCAAATAAATTTAAATGAAAAATATTGTGAAGCGTTGAATACACTGTATTAGTAATTGATATCAAAATGTAACAATTTAATTCCTCGATGATACCTGAAATATAATTATATTTCTTTTATGCATCAATCAATAAGTGAAATTAAAAAATAACATTTTATTTACATAAAATCAAAATTGCTTAATAATACAAATATATAGACTTAATTGAAAGGTTCCATAAAAGGTGAGCATGTTGAGCTAAATTCCTCTTTAGCTATTTGTGTGGTTGATTGTTCGTTTCTTTGATATAACATTATAGGACGCCAGTGATTGCGTATATGTACAGCCAAATTATCTTTACGTTTACATACAAAAGAACAACCTGGTACATCACAGGGAAACATTGGTGATTTTCCACATTCATATTTTTGATGCCTATGCAAGGAATGTATATATTTATATCTTTTATTACATCTATCGCAAATGTAATTTTTATTTAAAGTTGGTTCCAATTCATAGCCTAAAACAAATTGTTAAATTAACTAACAAAATAATAATGATATGAAAATATTAGTATTAATATATAATAATTAGATCATGCCTTTTATATAAAAAAACACTTAAATAATATTTTATAAATATTTAATTTAAATACATACAGTACAGACCACTTTAACGTAGTGATACAATTTGTAATATTAATTCCCTTTTAGGTCTTATATCATTACAAGCAAGAAATAAGATTTAGGAATATCTATTAAAATCCTTCGAATGTCGTGTTTTGCAGTGATAATTTAGATAACATCTTTGAAAAAATTTCTTTTCGCATAAAGGGCACTTAAACTGGGGTTCCTTGCCACATTCATATGTTAAATGGCTTGTTAAATGATTTTTATGTTTGTAGTCACGAATGCAATTGGGACATTTATATCGTAGAGAATGAGTATATAACATTGCATCTAAAAAGTAATTGAATTAGTAATAAATCATAACATATCACTCATTTATTTGTGAAGTTTAGTTATTAATATTAGTAATAATATAAAAAAATAGTTAGCACTTTAATTATTAAGCACATGATCATGTTTTAACTTCCTATGCTGATTTAAATGATATCTATGAAAAAATTTCTTATGGCAGAGATCACAATCAAATTGCGGATGTTTCCCACATTCATAATTTAAATGACTAGTTAAATGGCGTCTATATTTGTAGCTACGCATACAAGTGGGACAATGGAATCTTGTAGAATTAGAGCCATAGCGGTGATAATCTAAAAATTATATTAATTAGTAATATCATTATTTTATATGATACATCATAATAATATAAATATGTATTGGAAGTGTTAATATATTACATGATTTTACTTGTTATATTATATCTATTTGAAGGAGATATTTGTAACGATGTATAATATAAAGGTACAAAAAATTAACGCCACGCTAATATATTATTTTCTGCGACAGGGCGCTTTTTAGGTGTCAAGAGCCTGTAAAAAATGTTATTAATATGCACTAACAAATTAAATGCATGTCTTAAATATATTTTAAATGTCCATTTAAGAATAACAGACACTGCAACTGTGATAACATAAAATTTTTTTATATATATTTATACATATATTTATAATAAATGTTTGCTAAAAATAAAATTTTGATTTATTTACGTGCCCCATGTCACTGAGCAACAAAGACAAGTTTGAAATTAAAGTTATTCACGAAGTAATGTGTTTTTAATTATTTTAAATTTTTATAATAATTATTATAGAAAATAAGAAAGTCAAACTAAAATAAAATTTCATTGAAGCAATAAATATAAATAAAATATAAAGAGCACTCATAAACAAAATTAAAAATTCGTCAAACTTAACGAAGAAAAAAGCATCAAAATAAAAAGATCCTAAATATTTGAATTACAAAACCACGGATTTATGAATAACAGTTGCTAATTTATAATACCATGAACATATTTTAAGTGTAGCGTTAAACGGTTTTTTAATTTAGCTTTATATTCACATGTTTCCACTGGGCATGCTAATTCTGCTTCTTTGCCACATTCAAATTTTAAATGGCGTCTTACAGATCCAATATATTTATACACTTTCGCACAATGTACACACTGATAATAATCCGAAATTTGTACAAATCCTTCATTTCGGTAGCGCGTACTTAAACTACATTCAAATTTTAAATGATGATTTAATGCTGTTCCGCAATCAAAACCTTGATAGCAAAATAAACATCGTATTGGGGCTGACTGATAATGAAGATATACTGCAAAGAAAATAAGTTTATATGTTATTTAGTATAAAAAAACTTAGTGAAGTTTGAAACCGTAGAAATAAAAAATAAGCCATTTATTTATTTTATGTAGAAAAAAAGAGTATATTTTTAAAGACTATTTATTCAAACTTTAAATAAATTAAACGGTATAATTTAAAGTCATATTAATAAATTGTTTATTCAGAGTGAAATTTATGCATATGATCACCTACTGCAATAAAGCTCTCTCCTTTAAATCCACATAAGTGGCAAGTAAATGAGTAATATGCAATGTCTCGAACATGCCGCTTCAGATTACGTTTGTTCTTGTACACTTTATGACAAATAGAGCAACTAAAATCGCCTTGAGAGTTTCGTGAACTAAGTTTTAATTTTCTAGGGATTATTGGAACCCATTCATCTTCCTTTTCGTTGTAATAAAAATTTCCTAAAAGAAAAACATGTGTTAATCTAAAATCCTAATATGTGTATACAATATACTCTTATACATTATAATAAAACTACCAAAAAAAAATATACAGAAGTTTCGCACTCTTAAATACAAAAATTCTACTCATGTATATACATATAATTTATTCTTTAATTTACAGAGTTCCACAAAATTGTTGTCATAACATTTTAGGTAAGAGCTCAATCTATATATTAGTGAAATAGAGCTCAATCTATATTATTAGTGAAATATATGAGAAACAGTAGCGTTGTTTGTTAAGGATTAATACATTCATTCTTTTTTAATGCATGTATTTAATTTACTATAAATACAAAAAAGCACACGGAAATAATATTGAACTATGTTATCACAGAAACGAAAGAAAACATTCCATCATCCATTATTCGACATAATCATTCCTAGTAATATATTGATAACGATCTGCACATGTCAACATATGCTTCCGCCAGGAAAAATTATATCTGAACTTTTTCATGCAAATATTGCACTGATATTTTGGTTCTACGTTGCATTCATAGAAGGTGTGTCGCCTCAAATTACTCTTTAACGTATAACTTTTCGAACATTTTGTACATGTATAATTTTTGCGCTGATCTAAAACAAAAATTAGAAGTTATGTTAATTATAGCGATTCTTACATCGAATTTTGCTGCTAACGCTCATTGGCATCTACTGCTTAATTGTCAATAAATAAATCTACAGACCGATTCTACTATGGCTCAAAAGTCAAATTTTCAGGTTTTTATCTTCTTGAAACACGAAACAATAATAAACCAAAACAGAGCTGTAAAAAAAACCGTAAAATTAAAAATCAAATTAATATATCAATTCATTGCATACGTGTAATTATAATTTATTAGACACATCATTAGTAGCAATACATTAAATCAAGTCTTATTATTGGTAACAATAGATTACTTAAGTAGATAAATAGATAAACTAAATGATGAAATGAATCATTGGTTATATATAAGCAAAATTGAGTTCTGAAAAATAAATTGTAACAGGAATGCTCATTCTAACTAATTATTAAGTTTCTGTTAAAATAGTTTCCAACATAGGATAACTGTGCTTAGTTTTAATATGAATCGATAAGTCATACTTGTGTTTAAACCGGCGTGTACATATAGTACATCCATATCTTGGTTCTTTTCCACATTCGTATTTAATATGGCGAGTTAGTGAGTGTTTCAAGCGATAAGATTTTGTACAATTTGGACACATAAATAATTCCCCTAAGGGAGTTTCATTCGTTTTGCGTTCTTTAACTTTTAACTGTTTTTCCAATCTATTCAAATTTTGTTGTTTCAAAAGTATATTTGCAGCTGCTGAAGCAAGGTGGTTTAATACTTGTTGATTAGTTAAGGGTACATCATTTTCTTGATCGACTTCACTTCCGTTTAGTGCTTGTGTACTTTTTGATTGTTTGCTTCTATTTATTTTAGTAACTTTGTCCAAGTTGTCTTGTTTGGCATGTATTGGGACCGATAGTGATGACTGTGGAATGGCAGCATGTGTTTGGAATGCATTCGGATGACGTATGTGTATGCGATTGTCCTGATCAAATTCGATAAGATCTAATATGGATGGCCCTAAAAAACCCTCTTCATTTAATATCATACAAAGAAATGTTTCTAATTGTGATCTCCCAAGTCTACTGAAACGACACTACATTTATATAACGGATAAATATTTTTAAACAAAAAATACGCTACAGGATTAACAAATAATAATCAAATAAGTAATATAAAATAATACACTACTAACAAATTATAACGAGTAATATGAATTTAAAATAAACTAAATCAGAAAAATAATAAAATATATTTATATTTGAGAAAACTAAAATCTTCATTTAGGATGGTATTGATTGATGTGGGTTTCCACTTCGCTTAAATTGGAATTTTTAAAACTACAATAAGCACATCCATATAACTGGTTAGCTTTAAATGCTTTAGAACATTTTTTTGAATGTTCTGCCAATAAAGAAGGTGATATCAATAATTTGCAATCCATACATCTAATAGTGTCCTGTGGAGTTTTTAATTTTGGTTTCTCACAGGCTAAAATCTTTTTACTTGTTGCGATTGGCAACAAATCAGAGGGTTTCATACTTAAAAACAACTTCCTCCTTTCTTTAGAAATTAATTTACTAATTGCAAATTCATTCTGTGGCGATTTCGATATAACAGACTGAGACGTCTGCAATTTTATTGTTTTGAGATTTGTAAAGGATATAGTGTTTTTTGGTTTAGAGCAAATCGGATATGTTTCGCGTATACAGAGAGGTGATTTCAAATCATTTCGATTTTGTTGTGTTATTTCTTCATAATTATCAGGTGATGCTATACACATATGCTTTTCCGTGTGACTGCTTTCTGCTGAAACTGTTTCATCGCACTGTTTTAACTTATATTTCTGATTTGTGCAATGATCTGCTTCATTTATATCAGAGGATGATTCTTCTTTTGGAGCTTTTAGTAATAACACATCTTGTAGTAAAATTACATCTAAAAACAGACAAATGTTAGTACTTAACACATACCGTTACAATATTAGAATCTTAGAAATGAAACATCTAAGACAGCGAATTAAAGGTCCATTTTGTTATCGTATTTATCAGTTGGGTTTCTTATCTATGTCAACACCTAAAATAATAAATAAATATTTTCTAAAAATAAAATAAAAGTATAAAAAACAAAAATTATTACACTTACATATTTGACATGGAACAATAAAATCTCCATGCTAAATAAAATTTTAAATCAATATTATGCGTTGTGCCATTGTTACAATACAGATCTAAAATATAAACAAAATTAGTACATTTATATAATCAATGGCATGCAATCAATTATCGAAGCAAATTAAACAAAAACTTCATGTAATAATTTATATTTCATGGAATATTATAATAGATAGCAATATAAAAAAGTATGTAACAATGTCAACTTTGTTAATATACAAAAACTGATTGGCATTAATTGCATCATTTTGCTTATATTTCAAAACAATTATATTATTGTTTGGGTAGAAAGTATTTGTAATAAAAATCTATGATAAAAATTAAATAGTATGCATCTTTATGAAAATCAGGAACTTGGCAACATCCCTATATACTATTACAAGTTATGGTAAAATCACAATTATTGTTCGTAGTCTGAGTATTATAAAAATGAGTGTCTTGTATATGTACCTAGTAATAATAACAAGGTTATTATTTTGAACAGATTTGAAATAATATTAAAAGTTCAGAATTAACATGAAACAAAAGCTGCAATGTATACGCAATTAAAAGGATCCCCTCACCTTTTACAATTTTGTTTTTTTTTTTCATTTCTTAAGAACTAATAAAGCAATTGATTATAAAGTACTAATTAACAATTCATTGGTTTTTTTACAAAATCACCAAAAATTGTTAATAACAAACGAAAATTAAATTAATTCTTTTGTAGAACAAATAAAAAATCGAAATAAAACCCATCTGCGTAAAATAAGTTACTTTTAGAAAGTAAATATGTATAAATGTAAATAGTAACTTTTGCTATTAAATCATAGAATTATAAGCTGCCTTTTTGCCTCATGCCTGAATGCTTTTTATGTGCGCGTTTCATTAACATCATATATTAATAATATAAAAATAGAAATAACCATTACCTTCAATTTACTAAATATTTAAATCGCTTTCCGCATATTTTAGATTTTTAATTATTACAAAATTATCCGATTAACACCTGACCAAAAAGCGCTTCATTATAATCTCATAGCGAGTGCAACTTATAACAGTTCATCTAATATATCCATACTGTAAATCATAATTAAAGTATAATTGTAAAACTTAATAAATTTTATTGTTCGCAAAATTCTATGCAAACAGAAAATAGGTAACATCATCTGATACCAAAGTTATTTCAAGGAACAATTAACACTGTGAGGCACATGTATAGGTAAACGTGTATAAAAATATCACTATCAGTTTTTCTATTTTATATCTATAAAAAAATATTGTCTTGTTCTGTCATTTGTGGTACTTCCTTAATTTTATGTTTACCACTCATATCACATTTCATTATATTAATATGCAATTATATTATTTATATGGATTACGGGTAAAACTTCAAATTGCTGAACGTGGTTCGTTTCATGAGGAAAATAACGTCAGTATGGTATAAATGTATGAAATAACAATAACAGCAATTAAATGTTACAGACTAATGTAACTATAGTACTTTTTCGTTCTTCCTTTCTTTCAGCAGTAGAAAGCTTGATAGTCGTTCAGTCGGATTCATTAAATATTGTCTTTTTCTAATTAAGGCACTTGATGATTTACTTATGTTAAATTCGATTAATTAATATTTAATTAATCAAATGAAATGAAAAATTATTCTAAATTTGTCCATTTATAGTAAGTTCATAGTCATGTTCAAATACCTGAATGGAATAAAAAAGAATAGCCATAAAAAATTGCAAACAAAAATTAATATGCTGTAGAAATATATAAAGAAGATGTAAAATTCTTCCTCGATTTTATACATCACATATTTAACATTTATTTATCCTCAGTTTCGCCTTCTGACTCAGCTTTGATGTCCACTTCGGATTTTATCACGGAATAATCAATCTCTTTGTGCATTCTTTCCATATGTCTAGCCATATGCATTTTTTGCTTGGCCTTATAAACACAATAAGGACATTTAAATTGCGGTTCCTTACCGCATTCCCATTTTTGATGATTTCGAAGAGAACTTTTCAGCTTATAAATTCTACCACATACATTACAACTATACCCATGCCCAGCTTCTCCTTTATCTCGCGGAGTAGATGATGACTTTGGCGATTTTAATGGCGGAGAAGAAGTTATTGCTTGTACCATGGATTTCTTCATGCTCTCTCGCATAAGTATCATAGGTAAAGCCAAATGAGCGGGCCAGTGTTCCCATGGTCTGGCAACACGTAAATCTTGAGCTGAAAAAAATATTATAATTAGTACAATATTTTTATTAATATCATTACTTTATTCCAACACTTAAATGTATATAAAATAAATAAATCTAAATAAATGTCTAAATGTATGAATAAAAAGCGATGTTTCGATATATAAAAATAAAACAATTTAACAATGATAAAGGAAAATATGTACAATAATGCGTTAATTGATAATATGATGAAGCAAACGTATTGATTAAAAATAAAGCAATTGTGGAGGTGTACGCATTTATGAATCCATGATATTGAACATGATCAGCCAGAAATATAATTATAAAATAAATATAAATTTGTCTCATTATAATTCGCCGACATATTTATTTCCTCCACCAAAGAATAAAATAAAAACTGTATTTATGTATGATGTATATATGTATATATATATATATAAATGCGTAAAACAAAAAAGTACAAAATGGACATTGCAAATAATATTAATTAAAATATAATCATATTCTATATAAACATAATTTGTAACCTAAATAAGAATTATGTACTGGTAAATTATAAGACGATGATATGAGTTTTAATTATTACGCTAACACATTATTTGGCTTTAGAAAACATAATAAAGTAATAAGAATTATTACAAATCAAAAGATGTACGTATTATACATAGACCATAATATATACAAACGAATGTTTAACTTTTTCCTTTGATTTCCGGAAATATTATAGCACAAGCAAAACAATCCACTCAATATTCTGGAGGCGATTCTTGTTTAATATCATTTGATTCCAAATTCTTCTTGCTGAGTGCTAGAGGAATGTTTGTCATGTCCGAATTTTTCTCCTGCTTTAATTCAGAATTACACTCATTACGTTGCAAGTTCTTCTTAAGAGGTAGAGGAATGTTCAATTTATCCAATATACCAATTCCATCATCAAGTATATCATTTTTAATATCTTTTGAAAGATTTAAGGCCAAGTTCAAACCAGGATTATTTTCTTCCAGTATTCCAATTTTATCTTTATGTTGTCGCTTGATATGTCTAATTTGATGTGATTTTCGTTTACATTTTTGTGGGCAAAACGGACACTGAAACTGTGGTTCCTTTCCGCATTCGTAATTCAAATGCCTTTGCAGTGAATCTTTCCTGATATAGGTTCGATCACATTGTGTACATTTAAAATTTCCTCTAATTCTATTATAAACTGGCTTTTTTGGCGGTTTGTCCGACACCAAAAACCAAGGACTATTTGTAAATTCAATTTCCAATGGTTCATACTCGGTTAATTGGATTGACATTGGCAAGACTGAAAAACGAAATTATTAGTACAAACCAGTTATCCTCATGTATCAATTTTATTTAAAATAAATAAGTACATAATAAAATAAATGATTGAACCTATTCTACCACCAAATAACTACTTACAATACGAAATTAATTAAAATTAATAAAAAGTAAATCAATGTTATTCATACTATCTTTGGTTATAAATTATAACATAAATAAAATAAACAAAAGCTTTTATTTGTATTGCAACAATAAGTATAATAAACCTGCAAATTTCACTTTCATTGTGCATCCATTTCTCTAAAAAATCCTAGTATTCCAAGATAAATATTTTTTACTTTCTTTATTTATCCAATAATTAATTAAACAACAAACATAATTACAAGACTTATGAAATACGTAATATGACATAAAATTTAATGAAAACATCAATTTCCATCAATTGGTAATAATTCTACATTTTGATGGTGCTTCTTAATATGTACTTGAAGATTTCCAAATTGTTTAGCCTTATAAGCACAAAATTGACACTGGAAATTTGGTGACTTATCACCACATTCAACTTTTATATGTCGATCGCGTGTCGATTTCCATTTATACATTTTGCCGCATTGATTACAGGGATAGAAGCTTTGCTTTTTAGTCTTTTGCTTGGGAGATTTATTTATATAACAATTTAAAATCTTAAATTTAAGTGGTGGCTGAAGAAATTTGTTTAATACTTTAGCTTTTTCGAATTCACCAGTCTTTTCTGCAATTTTCGATTGCAGCACTTCAATATTTTCGTTTCCTTCAAGGGAATCAGTTGTTTGTTCTTCAATCTTTTGCTTTGCGGTATTGAATCCTTGATCAGTGCCGTTTGGCTTTAAATCAATTCCTACAAGAAAATTATTGTAGAGGACAGCTGTATTTGATATATT
>JASKGN010029896.1:0-24874 GCA_030556245.1 Falagria sp. GC000072 | reverse complement strand
TTAAGGGATTTTAAAAATCGATTGAAAATGTGATTAAATTCTCTATCTTGTGATACCAGAATGACCCAAATCCCTTAATTAGTTTACGAGATATAAATTTTTAAAGTCAGAGAAAGTTTTCCAATTGAGTCACTTCAACTTTGAAAATTAAAACAACTCTTTTCTTATAGCTTTCTCTAAAATTTTAAGACTTGGTTTAAAATCACATTTAATAAGCTTTCCTTTGATGTATGATTTGTTCGCATAGACCAATTAGTTTTAGAGAAATAAATTTTTGATTAGAGCAGAAAAATGTAGCATTTTTATTGATAACCTCAAGCTCCCATTTCACCCTACGCGCAGGCCAAATTAGGGTAAATTTATGCTCGTTTAAAAGAGCTTTAAAGTCCTTTCTATAGCCACATCATTCATTACTTTAGCGAACGGGGTTGAAATCCAACAAAGTTAAATAAAATGTAAACAACCAATACACAAATGTATTGGAACTGCGTTTGTGGCTATAATTACTACCCCATTATGCTGTATAGTTATTTGGAAAAATACACGCATGTGTCTGATTCCAAATGTGCAATTAGATTTTTCCCTTGCAAGAATGCAATTGGGGCGTATTTATACTAATTTTTAGAATTTATAGAAAATAATAAATAATAGTAAAATATGTAAATATTTCACTTTTAGCTGTAATTAATATAAAAATTTTATAAATTGAAATATAAAATATGTTCCAATATATGTACTTGCAAATTTTTGGTCTTAATTAGGACCTAATAGTAATTAATATCTTAAAATGCAACACACAATATAAAGCATGCAAATAATACTATTCATGCATTTGTAAAAGTGTATTTAGAAGAGTACTCTTCTAAATACAAACACTACTGGACAAGGACATATTAAACTTGTTATTTTTATTCACATATTATATTAAACAATACAAAACAGATAAGCATTCATACAATGTGATATAATTAGTTAGGTATTATTAATAGAAAATTAAAGTTTAAATACAACAGCATCACAGACTTATATAGGAATATTAATTTGCAATCTTGATTAAAATGTCTACATATCCCCTGTATTAGTTTGTACCTTATTCTCCGAAGAATAGCTTATATTGTGCATATTTAATAGTCCTTGCAAGGAAATGTGTAGAATAATCTATATGTTGATTCCAAATCATATTACAATGCCTGAAAAATACACATTACAATAAATATGATAGAACCTTTTGTTATAAAAGATATTGCTACAAACCCTTTAAGTACTTTATTATAGTAATAATTTGCTTTTCTGTGAGCTTCAGTACATTAAACTTCAGGAATCCGAGTGGATGGTTTCAATCTACTTCAATCTACACATTGTGACAAGATATTAAGATTAATAATTAAACCAGACAATAAGTTATGTTATAAAGAGTATTTTTTTACTCACCTTTACATATTGCATACAAATTGTGGGCATTAGCAAAAACAACTTGTCAGTATTTCTCGCTAATCTAATCTTCATGCCAATACTTTCATTCAAGAAGAAGGTGTTAATATAATTTAGACACTATTAAGAAGTTCTACAACATGTTATCAGTGACCACTATTTCATTAATAATTACAAATTTAAAATTCACTTTTATTTCACTGAACATGCTATCAGCTGTGGGTAATAACTAGTTGCCTATAATAATATATTTCTATGCTATTAATAAATAGCATATTACCTTAATGAATGAAATACTTGATCAGATGCATCCAACAATTATCAAAATACATATAGTCCACAATTATAAACTTAATAAAAGCAGATTCATAGTAATGCGTCATTAATTAACGATCAAAACTTGTTGTATAACAAAAGTTATAGGAAATATTTTATACCCATTTGATTTATCATCTAATAGAGAACACTAAATTAAGACAAACTTATTTATAAATTTATGTCAATTTTGCATGCATGTATTCATTGTTGTTTCATGCAATTATAAATGATAAAAAATAATAAATTATAAAATTTGTATTGGTACTTAATTACTGAAAATAACAAAGGAGCTAAATACTTACAAAAATGATATTTATTATAAAATTAGTTGTACAAATCATCTACATTATAAGTGGACGGAGTCATTTACATTTACACTAAATTAAAACTAATCACATTGCAATATAAACTATGAGACCAAGTAATAAGCTGGTTAAAGAAACTGTAGTCATACCAACACCATTACATTCATCTTCTGAACAATAACACTCTTCCCAATAGTCTCCATTGATATAAACTCCCCAATTGCATACTCCAGTAACACCAGTATCAGCTACTGATGCACATTTTCTGATTACTTGTCTCCAACGTCCATCCCCTTAAAATACATATAACATTTTAATTGTATAATACTTAAAATATGAATAAAATGTAAGTTAGTTATAATTAATAAATAATTTAAAAATATTTACAAATAAAACCCCTTGGCCCTTGCTGAGTAACTTTCATACAGAAAGACCCAGGCATATGACTCTCTTCTGTATTACACTCAATAGCAATATTCCGTTCCTTATCAAATCGTCGATAAGCACCACAATTATCTTCTCCCTTAGGATCATCACTACTAGCACATTGATAACAACGTACAGAGTGCCCTAAACAAAATATTGTTTATTAAGTTAACCTTATAAATATAGGCGTTACTATGTAAACATTTAAACAGTGCATCTTACCTTTACTAAAAAACAATGAAAGGAAGAACGAAATTAAAGCGAGCTTTGTCAAATTCTGCATTTTAAGCAATTAGGTGTGCCAACCTCGTTGACATTAACGAATGTGATGATGAAGTTGAAAGTTTTAATTACAATTATACATGAAAAATGGGCGTGCGACTTATTCATGAGTCAAAGAAGCGAAGTTATGACCACAACAAACTTTACAGGTAGGAGTAGACTCATAAGAATTGTCGGACTGGTCAAGTAATTTACCGTTTGAATTCACGAAGAATGTAAACGTTGCTATGGACGATATGAATCTTACTCAGTGGCTTTCAAATCGATTTACGCATGCGCACAAGTTAAACTTGTTAGTACCCGTTTTCCTCATGTGGCGTTCATCGTTTGTTTCCATTCAACTTTCCTGTTTACATGGTTTACAAACACTTGTTGCATTTTAGTGTCTTCGATTTAATTAATGTCTTCGTTTTGTTTTAAATCTTTGTAAAAATCCGCGATAATGGAGCTGAATATAAACTATGTGGTTTTAGCAACAATCGTTTTATTTGTTCTTATTCAACAAGGTAGGGTGGAGTTCTGCATTTTAATTAACCTAGGAACCTCACCCTTTTTAGTCAATTACAAATTACTTAACTCTTTTTTATTTTTCAGGGCTCGCCATTAAATGCTATGATTGTCGCTCAGATTCTGATCCTAAATGCTCGGATCCTTTTGATAATACTACATTTGTAATTACCGATTGTACTCAGAGAAGTTTAGATTTTATGCCTAATGTTAGATCAACTATGTGTCGGAAAATCAGGCAAAAGAGTAAATATATTGATTCTTTCTTTAATTTATTTCTAGTATTTTTTTGCACTTTTTAGTACATGGTGTTTGGAGGTATATAAGAAGCTGTGCATATTTGGGTGAACCAGGAATACAAGGCGATGAAAGATTTTGTCTCATGCGAACTGGAACATACAATATTTTCATGGAATATTGCACTTGTAATAGTAAAGATGGTTGCAATACAAGCAGTTCACTTCAAGCACCAATTTTCTTTTCCATAGTCACTATATTTGTTACATTAGGAATGTACTTGTAGAAATATGATATATATTTGTATATTACTACATTATTCGCTTAAAATGTCCGTCCATCGAACGAATCTACTTATTTTTTTACACGCGTGACAGTAATATATGGAAACATTTTTTAGTACAAACATATTTGATATTAAATAATAAAAAAAATGCGCATTTTTATTATTTACTATTTTACTGGTAACTATTTGCCAAGTCCAAACTTGCAATCCTAGAATTTCTATTGTTTTACATTTGAATTAAGAAAATATGAAATTTACTTTATATTAATTGAGTAATGCATGTTTACGATTGATTTTTCATGCTTGATAACAATATATGTAATAATTTTCTAAATAACTTTCCAAAAAAAGTTCGGATTTACTAAAACTTAATTCTATGTTAAACAGCCTTCTATACATATCCTCTAGAATTATTACAACCTTATAATTAAAGAGAAACAACAAACTAAAATTACTCTGTTCCAAATTCATTTCTTATCCATGGATATTTTGGTGGACAGTCTACACATGTATGGAAATATCGTTCTTGTTGGAACACTCGACTATATAACTTGCATACATTTGGTGTTGTACATGCCAATTCGCTTTTATAAAATTGATTTCCACAAGAGAATAACTCTTGATCTGAAGAAATTGGTTTTGGACTTTTGATCCATTCAATTGCTTGTGTATTAGTTACAAACCAAACGCCTGGTTGTCTCAGTAGATCTTCTAAGAATTTCTGGTTATAAAAAGAAATAGATAAAAAATTAGTAGTTTTTTTATTATACAATGCATTCGAAAATGTCCCATGTTCATCAAGACAAGATGGCGTCAACCAAGGAGTACAGTAGTGTACAGTGGCGACGCCCAATCAGAGCTGATTTATTTTTGTCACGTGAACATTAGACATTTCCGAACGCTGAATATACTCACAGAAAATGCACGTAAATACTCCGGCTTTTTAAACCAAGCTGAATGAAAATGCAATCCAAATGGAGCTCGATTACTTAAATAATGTCTTTTAAAGTTATGGTGTAGCAATTTATAAACATCCATTCCAGATAAATCCGCTGGACATGAATTGATTTTTGCACATCTGAATTCGTTTGCAATAAGTTGATTAAGTGGTATTTCCCAAACACCTTTATGTGGTCTTGTCGGACAGTTTTGTCCTTAAAATATTTTGGAGTTATTATAATTACAGTAAATTTATAATAAATTATTGTACCTATACATGCATGAGGAAGCGAATAGTCCAAAGTATATGGCCAAAATGGCGGATCATGTTGAGGAGCAACAATCGAACTATCATACAAAAATCCAAATTCTTTTGCCATTAAGAATTGTCTATTCCAACCAATTTTTAAAAATGGCACACGCATCCCTTTTAATTCATTCAATCGTACACCCGCATATCGATGTAAAATATTGGCTTGTCCTACCATTTCATCAAAATAATCTTCAATAGTTGCATTGTTCGCCCACCAATCTTCTGGCCCTCGATGTCTAAAACCAATATAATTTGGAATTTCATAAAAACAATCTACAATGACTTCAAGAATGCATGTTGCAAAAATTGCATTGGCCATTCTTGAAGATCCGATACTTTTTTAAATAAAACAATTACGTAATTGAATGCACAGCAATTTCATGTCCATCATTCCAAAGTTTTTGCGTTTGTTGATAATTATTATACTGATGACTCACAAAAAATGTTGCTGCAATGGGACATCCATTTGGATTCGTGCGATTAACGTTAAATAAAAAGTTCGCATATAGATCGAAATTGTCGAAGTTTATAGCATCGTCAAATGTTAATAAAACCATTTGTGGTGTATCAGTAACAGGTATTCCACCTGGTATTCCAGTACCTAGAACATTTCCTGTTTTATTTTACTGTCGCTTATTGGAAAAATCAAGATTTTTAATGTTACCATCTTCGGTACAAAAACATTCGGGCAATTTACAAGCTGTTGGATTACATTTAGTTGCTACATTACGATCATTGAAGTTTTGACAATATCCTTCATCACTACCATCAGGACAATCCATTGAACCATCACAGAAATATTGTTCGGGTAAACAAGTACCATCACCACATCCTAATTCAAATTCATCAGGACAATCTGCTGCTGTTAAGAGCGGTTTCGGTACCATGGCCTCTACATGAAACAATGAAATAAAATTTGAACAATTCACAATAATTCATTAAAACAATAAGTCAATAATACCTGCTGTAATATCGCAATTCTCAACATTTGCCTTGAAATCGCAGATTTGCCGATTCACATCGAATAATAATCCAACCGAACAGCGAAATTCAAACACTTCGCCATCCAAACACAAAAAATATTTCGCACATTCACTACTTGTCCAAATCTTAGCTTTAGGACGTTCTGGATCTCGATAGAATCTTCCATTTTCGATGCAATTTATACCCCAACATGATTCCACTTGAAAAAAACAATTACAGTATCATAAAATCTCGTCTTGCGATGTTGTAATTTACGTTGTGTTGTATTGTTGAGAAATTTCACAAAGCATTGTTCATTACAATGACGAATATACAGAGACAATTTTTAAGGTTTCTTTGAATGAATGCATTTGCTAATTGCGATGTCGATAAAATATCAAATAAGAAAGAAATGAAAAGAGAAATTGACCGAAATAAACGATGCTCCAGTTTGAATCTCGCTTGCAAACCGTCATATCATGTAACTGCGCATGCTTCATAAGAAACTCTTAACAAGTTTTGTATACTAATTTTGATTTCAAATCAAGTTTATTTAAATTTAAGCCAGGTATTTAAAATACTCACCAAATAATGTAGTAATTATCAATGGAATAGTAAGTTTATAAAGTTGTATATTAGTAACTAACAATCGCATTATTTATTTGTTTGAATCTAAAAAATTCGCGAGATCAGTACGCGCACGCGGTACGAAACGTACGCGTTTCTTCGGCTGACTGCTGCACATATTTGTGTCGCGTTGAGGATATTCGTGCGTTGAGAACTTTGGAGAGTTCTTGAGATATTCATACCATGCTTCATCCGCTGACGGCCACTTTCTCATCGTCTCTGAAGTTTAATGCATACACGCACAGAATTGTATAAGATTGATGAAATTATCATGATTTGTGTCCATAACAAACGCCTCCTCAATATTCTTCGGGATTCATACTCTACTGATTTCATTACCAAAGCGGAAACTTCAAGAACACTTGATGCTTTGGGAAAAGGAGGATTTTTTTATGGAGATTTGTTACGCCCAGTGGAATATATTATGTCGACGTATTAAATTATGTATTGTATGCGCGTCGTAATATTTACCTGTTTATACTAAATGCGTCGCTTTTAATTCGTGCTACCATGCGATTAACATTAGTTTTGCATGCACCTAGCATTTAAATAAAATGGCGAATATGAAAAGTACATTTGTTTTGTTTATTTGCAGGAGTGGATTTCATTTTGTGAATGTAGATATAGCAACTATCAGAATTTGGTATTTCTTAGATGCTTATCCAAAGAAAATTGGAAGATTCTTAGCCAAGAGAAAGATTTGTTTAAAACTTTAAGAGTTAGAATACGGTTCTGTTAAAATAAGAGAAAACGCTTTGAATAATGCTTGCCAAGTACCTGTTCAATATTATAAGTGGATTTTATCATAATGCTGTACACATTTAATTAGAAACCAGCAAGACTTAAAGGTGATTATGAATATTTTAAAAGAATGTATAGAGTTTCAATTTATTAAAATTTAAAGATCGCACTTTGATTATTTAGTTATTGCAACATACTGTCTTTAATGGTGCACATTTATTTATCTTTATATAGAAATGTATTACATTGGAGTAATTACTTCTAAGCAAAATGCATACACAGTTTTCTTTCCTGTTTCGTACATTTAACATTTAATATGAAAGGTGCATTTGATTTATTTTTATTACAACTTAGGAGCACAACTAGAAAAATTTAGAGTCTGCTTAAATATTATATTAAAATTTGTAAAGATATTTCAAGGAATGTAACATTAAATTTTTTTTCTAAAAGTGGTTGTTTATTGTATATAGTTTCTTTGCGAAATTTAAATTTCTGCCATCAGTTAAATTAATTGTACACATACAATTTCTATTTTAGTTATAACTGTTATAAGTTGAGATATTTCATGCAGTACACAAAGAATACTCTTGCCTGTAACAAGCAACACTAAAATGTTTATTTGCATGTGTTAGTGAGTGCTCCTCAGACATGTACATGTGATGTTGCAGCCTAATATTTCGTTTTCATTTTAAATTTAAAAGAATTCCTTTCATGATACTTTGTTTAGTTTTTTTATTCAAAGCGTACGAGAAGCTCTGGTCACGCTACTGTTACAAAATATTTTTATTTATATATATATAGTTGTATATTCGTTTTCTAGAAGTAAAATAACAGTATGATATGGAAATATTACTCGAATCAAGTTTCTAATAACAATATAAATTTATTTAATCTAAATAGAGCAAATAAACTATTTGTTTACATAAGTTGTCTTAATTAATTAATAAAAGCACATGATATTTAATAACCACAGTTTAGATTACAAGTGATACACATATAAATATTAAATATATCTTAATCTAATAATATCTTGAAGGTCATAAAAACAAGAGAAGTTCATAAAAAATATATTTAAGATTGTATATACAAAATTAAAATGTTACATCTCAAGAATATAATACATATAATTAAGAAATCCGATTAAATGCAAAGTAATGTAAAATGGCGTATTTTAAACAAGCCAAAATGGCGGATTTACACCAGTAGATATACACGCGTCCTTCCATATTGAGGCTCAATATTCAAAGATTGTTCGTTCCTCACTTTAATTATGAGGTGAAAGATTAAAACGATTAAAACTTTGATTTTTAGCCCTGAAAATAGTGCACAATCAAATAAGAGTTGTGTCCTAAAGATTTCTAGTTTAAATAAAACGCTATATATACACACAAGAATTTATTCATAAACATTCATTTAGTTTTATTTAAAGGATTGAAGTGAATCAAATATATAAAGTATTTGTCTTTTTGTTCTTTTGTTTGCCTGACATGTTTATCAGACCTGTACTTTAATAATTTAGTTTACTTCAGTCCTTCGGTATACAGTTACATATACTAAATCTAAAAACAATTATTTCATGTGATCATGTATCTATAATTTAAATTCTTATTTCATAAAACAATTAATAATAATCATTATAACTTTAAAATAGATATTCCATATTATTACTTATTTATAAGAATCAATGTCAATTAATTAATAGATAAAACATTTGTATCATTATAAAATTATAATTCTTCCACCATTAAAAACACTGACTGCAACTTATTTTTACCACAAGAACAATATTTCTCGGTTAAGCTACTAATATTATTTTATTTAGCATGTATTTTATGCCCCTTTCAAATTAACTTTGTTCCTACGAGCTTTCAACTGTCCTACGCATGTGCGTTTGATTTTACTAACAGTTCCAAAATTTCTATGGGAACAAATCTTATAGTAGTAAATATTATAATACAAATTAAGCAATATTTCATGTTGCATTAAGAATTTCTTAAAATTGAAAAATTACATTAGATAAAGAAAAGCTAAACCTAATGAATAGATATTTTGTGTAAATATAAATATCATTCCTTCATTACAAACAATTTCAAAGAAGAAGAGTGAAATATTGGTTTAATTAATAATTTGCTACCTCTTTAAACAAAGTACATAACTAGAAACTGAGGCAAAATCGCAACTCAAATTATAATTCGTAAATATGAAAACCATAAACATAAATCATAATATTACCAATTTTAATATGTTACTTTACAAATATAATAAAAATATGTTGAAAATCATAAATTATTCATAAAATCATCAATACTTGTTAAAAAAATTTGTAAAAAAATGTCCCGGTTTAAAGCCAATATTCCTCCACCTTATGTCCTATGATCTCTTTAATCTAACCCTTATTACACAAAGGCTCGTGCTTCTCAATAAATGTACCAACATCATCACGTTTACTGTACTCATTTTTACATCGATACTCATTTCTACTACGTTTACAATCCGATTCATGATTATCAATAACTTTTCTACTATCATCACTATCATCTGAATGCCCATTAAATTGTAATGCACATCCATTTGTAAGATGTTTCTGCTCATTTTCTATTGAATCAGATTCACTTTTGCTTGCGATAAGTTTACTTTCGTCACTACTTTCTATATGACCATTTGTAATTGGTTCTTCTTCGGTTTCTTCATCTTCATCACTACTACTACTACTGTCCTGTTTTGACTTATTCCCTTTTTTTCTATTAGCTTTTTTCTTTAATCGTTTTGCGCGTTTTTTTGCTGTGATGTCGTCTGCTTTTCTTTTATTACTTTCAATTTTGGCATGATATTCGTCCTCCATTAATTCCCATTCAGCCTTTTTATGCATGTAATGTTGTCGAGCATATTCTTTTCTTCGCAGATGTCTGTATACATGAAATTCACCAGATCCTGCTCCAGCACTAGAACCCATGACATTACGTACAAAATCTGGTACTACTGGTGGTCCTCTTTCTTTAGGTTTTTCAGGGATTATTATAACTCTATCCTACAAATAATTTTAAAAAGTTTTTCAACATATTCTTTGCTTCTTATGGTAATAATATGAAACATAATATAAAATGACAGTAACATATAACCAAAAACATCAAACATAGCTTACTGGATTTTTCATGAGTTTTTCAAGTTTTAATCGTTGAATATCCGCAAGAGATCTTGATACATGTGGTCTAGAAGGTATTTCTCGATCAATTTCATCCCTAATTTTTGCCATGATCACTAGAATTTGTCTAACATATAGAAATGGTGGAAATTTTCACTTTAAACTGGAAGGGATGGAATTAATGGGGGAAGAAAAATATTGATAAATTTTATTTGGAAACATTTTATTTAAATTTATTATTACAATTGAAATGGATACATAATTTACATTTGTTGGTATGTTTGCCATGTTTTAGTTAAGACAAATTATGTGTTGGAATAAATTCAAAAGAAAAAGCAAAAGGCGGATTTTGACAATGATGACAATCAATGTCGATTGATGACGACGTAGCTTGTGATTTGTGTTGGTTGATTTTATGTGATAATGGTGATAAACGGTATGACATACGACTACAATCATCATTTATAAGATTGTTATAAGTTTGAGCATAATTTACAGTAAAAAATTGAATGTAACAGGGGGTAAATGTATATATAGCTATTATTAATTTTAGGGCAATATTTTCTTTAATTACTTATACATTGTATATTCTTTTGGCTTTGTATCAACTCTTTTGTGTAAAGTTAAAATATTGTCATGCATGATAATAATTGGAATGAAGCATTAAGAAAAATCAAGAGTTGCTAATTTATGTTAATGCATGTTTTATATAAAGATTACAACTTTTAATCATGTCAATCAATACTTTGCTTGTAAAAATTGTAAATGTATACAAAGTTTTGGAATCTATTCTATTCAATTCTATTCCATTTTGTTTTATGCCATAGCAAATTTTTGTTAGTCACTTAACTTAGGCAACCAAAACTACATACATAAGCATTAAGAAAAATCAAGAGTGAAGAACAGAATTTCAATGCTTTTGTTTTACAAAATTGAATGTTTTATGTAAAGATTACAACTTTTAATCATGTCAATCAATACTTTGGCTTGTTAATGTATACAAAGTTTTGTAATTTATTGGAATCTATTCCATTCCAAACCGCATACATAGCATAATGAAAATATTAATTTGGTATTAAAGAAATAGGAGCAGGAAATTTTTAATTTTTTTTATAAAAAACAGAAATAAATTCCATTGATCACTTTTTAATTTAGTAATTTACACCAAGTATGAGTTATATATACATCTATAATATAATAAAAGACATAGGAAACATATTTAAATTACAAAGAATACAAATTCACAAACGAACAAATTGCTGAAAACTAAGAAAACACAACATAGAATAACCACGAGTACAATTTGTGAACATAGAATATAAAAGTACTTAAATATTGAAAGCTCATTTTGTGTAGTAAAAAGAATCACAACAAAATTAAAGAGCTGTTATGAAATTTCGTCAAGTAATTACTTGTCGTTATTCTAATTTGATTTTATTTACATTTGATGTTATTAAAGTGTTTGCAGAAACACTATTTGATTCATTGTGTAATAGCTCTTCGAAAATGTACAAGAATTGTCTAAATCGAATCGATGTTTCCTCCACATATAAAAATTGTCATACCCTTACGATTGCTATTCTACGCCTGATACATGCAATGTTTGTACTTTCCGTTCCGCTGCTAAATTACTGCTGGTGTACATATGCCGTAAGGTGATGAAAATCGCCGAGATGACGCACGAATCAAGCCAAAATTAACAAATCAACAACGTTCGATCACTGACCGATTAACTTAATGCTTCCATATGGTTGCAAGTTTAAATATATATATTTATGAGACTATATGAACAGATTTATACATTCTGATCAATGATAACACTAACGTTTTAAATATCTACCTCTACTTCGTATGAGACATGTTTTCCTAAACTATTTTGATTTCTCACGTCTCAATATGACTAAAATGTGTTCCTAAATGTATTATTGTTTCCTGTATACTTCTTTTGCTTGCAATTGTAATAATAACACCATATTCAAGGCTTTTCAGTGTTTCAACCTTTGTGATTGCTTGCAAATTATTAGAAATTTTTTTACTTGCATTCTTTTTACCTAGGCGTAGTGTCATTATTAAAGGACATTAAACATTACGTTATGTTATTTCTAATCGCGATTTTCAGTGCAACAAATACAATTGCATCAAATATATATTGTGATAATGAGCAGAGTCGTGTGATAAAAATTTATTTCTTGAGACAAAGAGACTTAAGATGGCGTCGTAGGCCTGACAGGCGCGAAAATTTCGAGCCTGTCACGCCTACTTCGCACCTTTAGTTAATTTTTTTTAATTTCGCGGTCTAAACAACCCTGTATAGCGTTATCGTTTCACTGCCTCATAATACCACCCTGCTCTGATAATAAAATCAATTGCATTTATACGACATGCAGATTCTTATTACTTCAATTGCAAATAATGAAAGATTCCAACAAATTAAATAAAAGAATCAATCATCGATGAATGATTCGATGCAGTTGTCAATATATTGAATGCTTTATAAAAATGCGTTGAATTACATATACAAGACACATATAATCTATGAGTAGAAACATCAGTTCAACACAAGTTTCTCACACTTGTTAGTTCTTCATGGTTGTTTGACTGGTAAGAATGAATTTTTCAATTAACTATGAGCTATACGCCGATTAAAATGTTATGTCTCCTTGATGATCTTCAATAGAAACTCGAGAAAGAAATAAAAGAAGACCAACAAGATGGCCGTAAATCAGGAGAACATCGAACTAATAAGTAGGTAAAGTACCATAATCGCGAGAGGTGCGACATAAAAGAAGAGCTTATTGTGCGAACGATTGCATAAAGTATTGTACTTGTCATGTGCCCCAATAAGTTCTTTCCCTAACGCGAGTTTTTCTTCAGTCACAGCAACATAACGTTCTTTCAGCGCGACCAAAGTATCTTCAAGTCCGACCACTTGCTCTTCCAAAGAAGCAATTCGTTTCAAGTACGTACCTTCAATGTCTGTACTTTCGACCTGCGAAGCACATTCGATTGTTGTTGCTTTGGTTCGCAATCCTTCTAATTCATCCACACGAGAACGCAATTGTTTTACTTCGGATAAACTTTCGGTATTGCGTCTTTCTAGTAATGTGTGTTCGTCCTTTAATGAAAGGATTTGCTCAGCAATGCTTGCTTTCTCATTCTTTTCGTTGAGGAGAGCTCGTTCGAGTTGTGCTATTCGTGTTTTACTTGCGCTCGCTTGTATTTCCAATTGTTCTATTTGACGCTTCTGCTCAAGTACTGTTTGACTTTGATATTTTAATGTTTTCGTATCTACATCATCTAATTGACATGCTTCGAAAGCATCGCTCACTGCTAGTTCAATTTCGTAGATTGCTTTTTGTTCCTGAAATTTAAATTTATTGGTAAGAATAGGAATAAAGTAAATGGTGGAGTTTAAAAGTATTATTTGGTAAAATTTTGACTTAAATTATTAAGCTCAATGTTTTTTATAAAAAAAAGCTGTAGTAGTGTCATTTTTTCACAGGAATTCGGATTATTGATGTTAAAGATGAGGTAAATGCGTTTTTAAGAATTTCTAAAATAGATTTGTGTTAAATACGAAAATTTCGTGTTTATATCCGTAGTAAAAACTAAAAAAACAAACCAAAGTTGCACTCGAACGTCTTTTGTTTGTCTAAGTTTTGGAACTCAGAAACAAAAAGTTAGTTAAGCACAAAACATTTGAAGATTATTAAGTTTTCTTTAGCTAAATTAAGAAAAAAATTTCCTAAAATCAAACAGCGCATACTCAAAATAATTTTAAACTATTTAAAACAAACCAAAGTTACAATCGAACGTCTTTTGTTTGTTTAAGTTTTGGAACTTTCACACGCACGAGCAGTTAGCAAAAAAAATTAGTTATATACAAAACAATTGAAGATTATTAATTTTTCTTTCACTAAATAAAGAAAAAAAGTTCCTAAAATCATTCTGTGCATATGATAATTCTAAACCATTTAAAATTAGTAAAACTCAAAAATTTAACAAAATCAAAAGAAAATAATAAAATAACACTTCAACTCTGAAGTTATTAAGTTTCAAACTTACCTCACTCTCAGCATCATCTGTCATAGGTTCCTCCGAAAGATTTTCTTTCATTGTAGTTAACTCGTCTTTATTCTCAACAAGACACTCATTAGTGTCAATACTAGAAGATAAAACTGTAATGCTGGATTGTGTCAATTCATCTTTAATTTCATTATTCTAAAACCAAAAACATTAAAACATATTATCATTACACCAATCCAAAAAATTTTCTTCAAAACTTACAGTAAAGATAATTTCAGCATTGACATCATTCTCATTCTTGATATTCGTATTAATATCATTTCGATTGGTTTCAGAATCTTCTTCACCTTTATCATCATTAAGAATCCTTTCGTATTTAATGATAGCATCCATAGGATCCACATCAAGATCCCCTAAAGGTTCCCCAACTTCAGTTTTATCCGAATCAATCTTCTGTGCAGTTTGTAAAATCTCAACTTGTTCTCTCAAATCTCGAATCTTAGCTTCATAGCGATCTCGTTCCTCTTCAGTTTTCTTCTGCACTTCATTAAGCTTCTGTGCAATCTGTTGTAATTCAGCTTGAGCACGTTCCCAATTTTCTTTCGTCAGAAGAACTTCATGTTCTGCAGTAGCTCTAGCACGTTCTTGCTCAGCAGCAGCAGCAATAGCTTCCAACCGTTCGACATGCGACTTCCTCAAAGCTTCTTTCGCCGCAATCTGATAAACATTGCGATCTTCTTGGAGTTGTTTCAATTCCTCTCGGATCCGATCCTCAGTGAAACCTTTGCCCGCTTGTGTAAGTTGTGTTTCCAAAGCTGCAACGCGAGATAATAAACGTTCTTCGCCTACATATGCTTGCCAACTATCATCAGCTGCACGTCTAGCAGCATCGACGACATGTTGTAAAGCAGTAAGTTTTGTTTCTAAACAAAGCTCACGTTGGGTTGCTTCTTGTATAATTTGGCTGAGCTTATACAACTCATCTAATGGAACCATTCCATGGCGATGTCCTTCAGTAACACTCAAACTTGCTTTGGCTTCTTTTCCATCCGGCAGGTACAATTTCAATGTAGCAACAATACATCCATGGGTGACTTTCCGATTGTTTTCGAGAACATCCACACCGAATTGGACAATGTCCCCGGAACTCACCTCATGTGGTTCGCTACTTTCGCTTGTTGATAAGCGATTGTTATTGACAAAAGTACCATTACTACTATTAGTGTCTTGTAAAAAGAATTTGCCATTTTCATACCATAACAATGCATGATGGCGGGATAAAACTTTGCAATCAAAAATGGCATTTGTATTTGTAGCACGCGCCCTTGCTACTGATCTACCCACCTTAACGGGCTCATTTAATGTTAATGTGCGATCGTGGAATGGATGAGAGTTCGGTCGACTTACTAACACAGCCTTTGCAACATTCATCTTGGCGAAATTAACATACTGAGTGTTTTTCATCCAGCTCCCACTGACAACCACCATTGCCTGCAAAAATAATTTAATTTCAAAGTTATCAAGTTACTGGACATATATTTGTTTGTATGAATGATTGATTGAGTGTAACGGATGCTGATTATAAGTAATAGTTTTAGTTGTTGATCTTTGTGAATCATTCAACAACTGAACTTAAATAAATTTCTTGGTAATTGGTATTGATGAACATCAATTACCTACGTAGCTAAAATGAAATTCATTTTAGCTTGTCAAAAACACCGATTTTTATAGATTTGTGAATTGTTAATTTGTAAGGAAGTAAAACATCTATAAAGAATAAAATTGGATCTTTTTCACGTTTTAGAAAACATTTGATAGATTTCAAAGAGAGAACTGAACCAAAGTGACATGTTAAATTTTTATTTGGCATTTTGCTCATGAATTGTAGTAAACAATTGATAATAGTTAACAATTACTACTTATTCTTTATTAATAAATAATATATTGTACTAAATTTTTAGTCAACAAGATAAGCAAGTAAGTAATATTCAAGTAAGAATATAAATAATGAATAAAACCATGTACTTTGAGTCACATATCTGTTTTAATTAAATGCATATTCAATTAGCCATGAATCAGATGAACAATCAGCTGATTCATCACCAGCATCATGCAAATTAAAGATAATGAAGAGAAGATGTAATTCTTCTTAAGAGACTTTGGCTTTATGCGTTTGTTTGGGATGGAAAGAGTTGAATGATACCAAGATGTGATTAGTCCAAGCTGGAACTTGTAGAAAGTAATAACAAATGAATGTTGGTTTGTACTCACCTAAAGAATCCCAAGATTTCCACTTTATAGCACCTGACTTCCAGCACTACACATAGACTTAGTGGATGTGTAATTCAAGCATGTTCTATCTTCTTGTGGTAACTGCAATCGGGGGTGCGGCACTAATAACGGCGGCGGTTTCAGTTTCGGCTCACGAACGGTGGCGATGCAGTTGAAAGGGCGCTGCTTCGCATTTTCTGTTCGATAAAGACCTCCAGTCGTATGAAGATGTTGCCTCGAACGGCTCTGAACGGGTCGAACACGCTGTAGGGATTTGCGTTTTGTTACCAGCGAGAGGATTTTATTCCCAGGTCAAGTGACGGATCACAGCTGTAACATTGCTGTAACATTGCTTTGGTAGCATATTAGTGGGGAGCGTTTAAATTTTTCTTTTTCTTTTACAAATAAATTAAAATTTTAATTTTGGTTTCTTACAAGAAGTTAAAAACTTAATTTACTACTAAATACATTATTACATATCTATAATTTGTTACTTTTTATTTTTTATGTGGTTTATTAACATAATCTTATTGTTTTATATAATTTTAATCTAAACATTTTTATATTTATAAAATATTTATGATTAAGTTAACTTCAAGTAATAATAACTAATTCTAATATCTTATTCTAATATAGGCAACAAAATTTTAATTTTGTTTTCTTCATGTTTTCTTAAGGTACGTGTACACTGTAGAGTTTTTGCTAGAGTTTTCTCTAGATAGAGAAATTTGGACAGTGGCAATTTGCTAGACTTGGCTAGATGCAAATTTTTTCTCTAGCTAGAGTTTTCTTTACCATGACGCTCTATGACAAATTTTACTAGAGAATAAATTCTACGATGCTCACATGTTGCTACACAAGTCTTTCAAATTGACACTGTTAAAATTTCTCTAGCTAGAGAAAACTTTAGCAAAAACTCTACAGTGTACACGTAACTTTACAAAAAAGTTTTAAACTTAATTTAGGCAACCAAATTAACACCACGTTTCTTTTGGTGGAATAATCTCAATTGTCACCATTTACATTACAAACACATGACGTCATGTGGCAGTCGAATTATTTATTGTGCAATTTCTAGAAGAACATTATCCAGACGAACTTTCCTGTGAATAATTCGCATCCATTGGCAATAAAATTTCTTGAAGACATCAAGATGTCTTTAAATACAGCACATTTAAATGGTGGTGTGCTCATCCACAACGGCGAAATGTAAATAACTTAAGGCGTTTTTTAATAATCAGTGTTTTAATTTGTTCTCTTGTTTAGTATATTAGTGTACAGCGATCATACGACGTTGGAGTGGTCAGGTCAAGATGCACCAGCTTTTAAAGGCACTAAACATGGACGAATTTACTTGACTACTCATCGAGTCATTTTCAACAGCAAGAATTCCAGCGATCCTATGCAATCATTCAGTTTCCCTTTCATTACACTCAGCGATGTATGAAATCAACTTTTAAACTTTTGTTCAAATTATTTTTAATGGGATATTTACAGGTTGAGTTGGAACAACCAATATTTGGTGCGAATTACATCAAGGGAAAAGTCCAAGCTCAGCCGAATGGTAGTTGGGTGGGTGAAGCGAAATTTAAAATTCTTTTTAAACATGGTGGTGCGATTGAATTTGGACAAGCTATGCTGAAAGCTGCACATTTAGGTAAGTTTCTATGGTATTTATAAACTTAAAAACTTATAATTTATTTATAAAGCCACTGGGGAAGATGGTGAGTATAAATCTTCAATTGAATTTTGTAAATAATTATGAACAACATAAAGAAATAATTTTCTTTTGTTTTAGCTACTCGCATGCGTAATCAACGAGAAGCACCTCCACCATATGTTCCACCTGAGAGTCAGTGGTATCAAGCACCACCACCAGCATATGCTCCACCACCACAAGGATATTATGGTTGGATGCCACCAACTCAAGCTTTTCCAGATCAACCACCAGCTAATAGCGTGTTTATGACTGATGCTCCACCACCATATCCTGGCATTAATACTGCGCCACCAGGATATGGCCAAGCAGGTGGTTATCAAGGATATCCACCACCACAACCTGGTTTTCAATATCCACAGCAACAACAGCATCCTGGAGGATATCCACCAGGTGCTACTGGTCCTGCACCTGGCTTTTCAAATCCTGGAGGTAGGTTGTAATGAATAAATGTTTTTGCTTCTTAAATAAATCGATTGCCATATGAATAATTCAAGCTTTTGTGTTTTTCTGCGTTTTATTAATTATGGGCGTCATGTCCGCCATTACATTGTAAAATGTCCGCCATTACATTGTAAATTCACGCGGGAAATTTCAAAAAGTAATCACGTGGACATTAGATATTCTTAAACTGGTGTATTCAATTGTTTTATTCGTAGTTTGTATTTTAGATGCAAAAGCAGCTGAAGCTGCACAATCTGCATACTACGATCCTAATCGGCCACAAATGGCATATGTGCCGCCTCCGTCATACTACGTAAGTAATAATGCACCTAATCAGCAATACTATCGCAATTAGTTTTTTACACAGTCGCAGCGCATCCAAGCCGCTTGCAAAGTAATTGTACTCCTTAATATCCAAGTCATCCTAGTCGAGGCTAATAATCAATTTGCTTTATTAATTCTAGGAACATCCGCCCACCTATGACGAAGCGACACATAAAAAACAACAATAATATTTGAAACAATACATAATTCAATGCAAACACTAACAACCTTGCCTAATGATAATAATGATGATAATAATGAAAATTACTTTCAAATATGCATGCAAACACCCACCTACTAAATTAGCAAGCTTTCTTATTTTTTTTCTCTTTTTTTTTTAAATTGAATTGTGACTGGAAATGTTAATGCACATAGGCACAATAAGAATTAATAAATTATCTGTATTGTTGACTCAACAAACAAAAAATGTATTTCAGTATTAGTTTTATACATAAATAACACTTGGGTTTATTTTTTTATTGGCATTTTATAATTATTTGCATTGCGAATATATTTGAAGATTGTCTTGTCGCTAAAGATGCGTCGTAGGCGTGATAGGCGCAAAATTTTCAAACAATAGGAAGCGAGCATTTTTTTGTTCTCATTCCACGGTACAGGTTTTCGCTTCCTATTGGTTTAAAATTTTGTGCCTGTGACGCCTACGACCCCACCATGAAAATGCACCTTAAATTTCATTTTGATAATTTGGGCTGGTAATTGCTCGAAGTTGTGCAGGTATAGTTAAAATCTGAAATCTTTCTTGAGACTAACAATTGCTTTTTTATATTATTATCTAAATAATTGAAAAAATCTATTTCGTTATGAATTGTTAATTTTGATTAATATTATATTATCATATTGTGGATATGTAAATTGCAAAAAATTATCTACTATTCAACATATTACATCCCATTATAAAATGGCACTTGATGCTACTATATATTATATGAAAAGTGTTTATTACAACTTATATACATTGTAATATAATAATCTTTGTTACTGTTTAGTAAATAGTATGGATATATTAGGATATAGTATTTTATGACACTCATATAGTCAAACAAATTCTTAAAAAATAAAGTTTGTCTCGTTGCTATTCCATGTAAAGGAAATATTGTAATGTCATGATATGAAAATTTTTCATATTTGGTTGTTATACTTTAGCTTATATTTATGTATACATATACTTATTATAAATACTATATTTTAAATAAATTGATATGCAATGTACAATAGTTATTTATTGAAACATGACATTTACATTTGATTAATTTTATTAAATTCTACAAACTGATATTATGGTTTGTAGAACAAAGAAAACAATTCTTAATAAACAAAATTATTACACATAATTTTGATTCTCATAGAGAATAATTTTTATTGTCCTGGATCGGACACAGCACTTCTTAAAGATTCTGCCAATGAACATCTGCGTCCTGGAAAAGTCTGCAAATACAAATTTATATATCAAATTATTTCAATACTGTAAAGATTGATATTAAACTTATAGCAAAACATATTTGAACATTGACTTTTGCCCTTTCAATTTATACGCACATAAAAATTACAATTATACAATTGAATTGATAATGATATTTATAATAAATTGTAGATAATTTAATTATAGAAACATTGTAATGATAATCAAATAAGTGATATAAAATACAGTCTGCTTGTTTTAATACTGTAAATACTCGTATATAGAAATAAAATACATTCTACAATCATGTACATCATGCATGCCTACAAATTTAGTCACTTTTAGTAGTGGGTATATTTATAATCCAGAAATATATTATTATAAAATTAATATCTAAATATTCTAAAACTTAAATACAACTTACTGAAGTTTCACTGATACAAGACTTCCAATCATCAGGATCAAAATCAACTCTTTTCTCAGGCACTTCAATTTTTAATACTGAGGTGGAAAATCTACCAAAAGTTAAATAAATTCGTTATTATTAATATCAAACATAATGTATTTTTATTTGAATATAGAATTTAACTTACTGTTTATCAAAATCTAAAGAATCCATAAGTTCTTCAGCTTTGTATTGTTGTTGTTCATTAGATGGAGGAGAAAATCGAAAATTTGGTTTTAGAACTCCAGTAGTAGATATTCGCCGAAAGAAACCACTTTCTACATTTTCATTTGTTACTTTCTTTATACCATTTTCATCCAAAACATAATACTGTTGTTGTGCTGTTTTTTCACTATCCCAACTATTAATTAAGCAAATTGAGAATTGAAAATTTTATTTTATATTATTATGTATTCATAAATGTGTATGTTTTTTTTAGTTGCTGTAAGCATTGTTAGAATTCTTACCACAAACACACCAAGAGAAATATCATAAGTACAAGTAACACGCCTAGAGAAATGGATACAGAAATCCCTGAAAACGTTTTAATTAATAAACTTAAACCATCTTTAAATATTGATAAAGATTACATGAATGTATCCATGAAGCTGTTACTACCATGTTTATGATGGACTACACAATGATGAATAATTACAACACAAAGAAAATAACATTACTATTCACAAAACGTTGCAGTTTCAATGTTGATATTTCAATAAATGCAGAAATAACATTTTTATCATTGGCGTATGCGATTACATGTACTATCATACTTGGTGACTTCACCTTTCATTTATGATAAATTTAGCCATTTTGTATTATAAAATTAAAATATGTAATATATTTTTACATTAAATTCAATTAATATATTTGAGGCTTGCCACAAATATTTTTGATAAAATTCCAGGATCCCAAACGTAAATGCAAATTATATTAATACGTCCCGGCATACATTTCAACATTCTTTTATTAATAGTAACAATACTGAAAGCCAAATTCATGTTTAATTGCATAAAATTTATGTTTTATTGTTCACAACCGTTATTAACAAATGTAAAAAAATACCACCACATATCATAACATATATCAATATGTACATAAATTGAAAAGCATACAAAGGAGAAAAATTTTTTTGTTCAATGATAACATAATAATATATTAAATGGGTCTTTATTTTCCAAAATTAATCAGTTCTGCGTCCAAACAAATATTGTCCAAGGAAAACACTTCCAATTCCAAGAGCATAAGTCAGCAAATGTGGCAAGTATTTTAGTGAAATAGACTTGCGATATTCCAATGCAGTAGTAATGAATTTAAGATTAGATTCCGAATACGGTGGATAACGCTTTTCGCTGATTTTCTCTCCCAAGAAACCCAAGTTTTTAATAAGGACACTCTTTCTGTGAGTGAATGTATCAAAAGTAGCTTTTCCATGATAACTACCCATGCCACTGTTTCCAACTCCACCAAAAGGCAAAGTGTCAACGCAAATATGTGTAATGGTATCATTAACGCAAATTCCACCGGCAGACACATTGCGTAACATCATCTTGATGATTTTATCATCATTAGAAAAAACATAGAAAGCTAGTGGCTTTTCTCTAGCAGTAATAAATTTGACTGCTTCCTCAGGAGATTCTACAATGACAATAGGCAATACTGGTCCAAAAATCTCCTCTTGCATTATAGGATCAGTGGATTTTACATTAATTAAAACAGTAGGTTCAATGTATCTATCGGAATCATCGACTTGTCCCCCGATGGATACTTCAGCACCTTTCAACAAGGAGCAAATACGTTTGAAGTGATTTGAATTGACAATACGACAAAGATCAGGAGAAGCCTTTACATTATCTCCATAGAACTTTTTGATAATCTTTTTGGCAGCAACAACAAACCGGTCCTGCATTGTTTTACTGCACAGAATGTAATCAGGAGCAACGCAGGTTTGACCACCATTAAGGAGTTTTCCCCAGAGAATTCTAGTCACAGCCACATCTACATTTGTCATATTGTCTAAATACACTGGGCTCTTACCACCCAACTCTAAGGTCACTGGAGTTAAGTATTTGTTAGCAGCAGCATGAACAATTTTGCCAACACTGGTAGACCCAGTGTAAAAAATATAATCAAACCGCTCTTTCAAAAGCTGAGTGGTTTCAGGTATTCCTCCTAAATAAACGGCGAAACAATCATTGTCCAAGTATTTTGGAAGTAAATCAGCAACCAAACGAGCAGAAGCTGGCGATACCTCGGATGGTTTAAGAACGACACAGTTACCAGCAGCTATGGCACCATGGAATGGTAACAACGTCAATTGCAGAGGGTAGTTCCATGCACCCATGATGAGCACTACTCCGTAAGGGTCCTTAATAATCTTAAGGGTATCCATTACGTTGACTATACCCTTCGAAGGTTGCTCCGGCTTTCCCCAGTCGTATAAATGAGCCAACGTGTATTTCACATCGTTGATTAAGAAATCAATTTCTGTTACACAGGCTTCCATTTTGCCTTTGCGAAGATCTTGAGCAAGTGCGTCCATCATTGCGCCCTTGTTTTCAGTATACATACGTAAAAGGGCTTTCAGTTGTTGCTCGCGGAATTCTATGCATAATGTCCGCCCACCTTGGAAAGCCGTTCGTACAGTGTTAACTGTCGTGGCTGCTTTCGTTGAATTATTAGTTTCAGTCATCTCTTTGAATCTGAAATGAAAATTGTGATTAGGTATGGTTTAAATAAGCTGGCGTTTTAATTTTGAAAGATATCAATTATGTGGCTTCTACCAGACTTTATGTTGGTAAGACCCAATCGTATAATTCTGACCAAAAATAAATATAACAAAAATCAAATATTGTAGTAACTATAGTATACCTCTTAGCATTAGGAATGTTCATTCCTATATGTATATGTCTCTTCATTGTGCAGACAATGATTAAACGAATCTGAGATAAGCGTATCATTCAAACATTCAGATTGAAAAAAAATATTTAGAAGGGTTATTTATACACATCAATATAATATAAAGTGTTTTTTAAATGTCATTCTAACTTCATTTATTAAATTTTGCAGAATGTTTGTAATTGTTAATTTAAAATTTGGACAATGGGTTCTTTATTACTATTATGGAATGATCTAAACCAAACACCCCCAAAAATAAAGAAATAAACCATTGGTATATAATTTAAAATAAATACTTCAAAACGCAAAAATAAATTAATAAACTGCAGAATTTATTTCAGTTTCCATAGCATTTTGAAATTTCTATGCAAGTTTACACAAATCTTCACTTTGTGTATTCCTTTTATGTGTTTGGGCAATATATATCATCACCTGTTGCTGATGTAAACAAATACCACCGATTTTAGAAAGTAGGATATATTTGTTTTGCTATTATTTTATATTGTATATTTTAAATTAGTATTATGTTTGACGTTTGAAAATCAATAAAATTAGCTATCTTGAGCCGACTCTGCTCTCTGCTTCTTTTCTTGTGATTTTTATTTTTATCGTGATATTTTTATTAACAAAATTTTGCAAGTATTTAAATATTTGCATAAGCTGTAAAATAATCTACAGACTTTATTCTTATCAAAATTTGTAATATACAGTCGATTCCGCTTAATTGGGACACCGGTTAAATGGGACAGCCGCCTATTTGGGCCAAATCTCAAAGAACAGAAACCAAACCAAGGAACCAACAGTAAATTTAT
>JASKGN010029878.1:0-11247 GCA_030556245.1 Falagria sp. GC000072 | reverse complement strand
TTCGTGTCATAGAAAATCTGCCTTTGTTTGCATATTATCGTGGAGGCACTGCTGGATGTAAAAATTTAATCGAAAGTTTTTCCAGACTTTGTTGAACTTGTCGATGGTTTTCTTGATGTGAGTTGCCCAAGACAAACAGGGGTAATATTTGCTTAGAGAAACGGTTGGGAAATGGACGGTTCGATATACAAGGTAAATCGTCCACGATCTGTTTGAATAATTAATTGAACTTGCTGCTGTGGAGTCCAGGGTTTAATTATAATCTATCGTTGGCAATCGGATTCCTTTCCAAAGCCACAATTTTAGATTAGGCGATCAGTTGAGGCGATATAATTGCTTGTTTCGTTATCCTTTATTGAAACCAACATGAGATAATTTTAAATAAACAAAATCTATTGAATAGTTTTAAGTTTAAAACTTAAATCCAGATCTATTTCCTATTATCGAAGATGATAATAATCCCAGTCATATATTCTGAGAATGCAACCAGGATGGAATTGCACCGACCGGAAGGCTTAACAGCTGATCCCGATGGTATTCGCAATCAGCACTCCGGGGTGCGATTATCCGTGCTGGCATTCACGCCTCCCGCACGTCGTCTTGTGCTTCCTACTTGATTTACTCACGTGTAACGCATCCGACATTTATCTTTCCCCAATGATGAGCAACGATTAAGTCAGGAAGAAAGCAAACCAAGCATCGTTTTACAACAAGACATCCCACTGCATGATTTATTCGCGTCAGAGAAGTTTCGGCATCACAAATCAAGCGACTTTTCTTGCTGCGGGTGGAACAATCCCGAAACAATGGCAAGTGCATTTATGGTCGCCCGGCGGCCGCCTCATTGTTTCGGATTTAAACCATTACATCAACAGCGCGTTGTTTTATTGGAGTGAAGACTAAAACCAAGCTTGTAAGACTTTGTCACATTGTGTGTGCAACGAGCTAGGACAAGAAGCGGGACGTCGAATGCCACAAATCGTGCTAATAGCCGGCAAACACCGGGCGCATTATTCCCGTTTAAACGCCCGATAAGATTGTTGCGAAGTTTCAGGTCCGCAATGTGCCGGATGGATGTTGAACTTTGCTCCCTGTGCGGACTGCATGAATTCGTAAATTTACAGTTACATCTTGTTCCTTGGAATTTACATTTTCGATTGTTGCGAAATAATTTATTGATTTTCCAATGCCAACACATTAAATTCCCATTTTCTGGCTCAGCATTGGTATAAACATTTACTACCTCTAACTCCTTCGTTTTCCGATCATACCCCATAATCGCAAAAATCAACCTTCACTTCCCCATTCATCAAAAACTCTTCTGTAACACTGCGCACAATGCTAAAAGTGCTATAAAACCAGCGCACAAATAAAGAGAAACGATCGGAATTCAAACGGCATTAAATTAAATCGCGCGCCTGAAGCAAATCCCAACACGAAACACAAATCGTTTCACTTTTATTCTTCTTCCACGTTCCTTTTTACAAGTAGTTAAAATTCGTATGCACAACGAATAAAAACCAAATAAATAAAATCGTCAAGTAAGCAAGAAACTGGCTAACTCATCACTAACTTTAAATGGTTTTATAAAGTTAATTTAGATGCAGGGTTGTTTTTTAGATATTTAGTACTATTGGGGTATGTAAATATATAGATGGTGGGTATACCACTACTCAGTGGTACCAGTGGCCCAATTATCTTGTAGCTCTACCCAGTACCTTGCTTAGCAGAATTTGTGCCGTGCGAAACTTCAATTTTTCTTTTAAATTAAAATTAAAATCTTTATAAAATTTATTTTAAAATACTTAAATATCCATAAATATATGAAAATCTCCATTTTACATGATCTAATTCACAAAGCAGTATCTTTACTATGTTGTCTACGCACACCTTTAGCGATTGAAGGACTTAACAACAATCGAACATCAACAGTTTGCTTCCACCAAGTATACCAAGGTACAACTTGGTCTTTAACAAGCAAATAAATCGTGACGAAATATCCTATCAAGACGACACAAATAAAAATAGCTAAAATAACCTCCGTCCAAAGTTTAGTAACCCCGATTCTTTCGGCTTCCACCACAAAATATTTCAAGCCCAGAAAACACACCACAATTAATCCAATAGTAATTGCAGTAAGAAGTAAACCAATTAAGACGTCAGATTGTATATGTGTTCTGTTTCGAGGATGCTTAAACCAAAGTTTCATTCCTTCAAAAAGTCCATACCTTCTGGATTGCACAGCATCAAAATGGAACATACATAGTTCACAATAACTTCTGCTTGCTTGATTGAGCCAACGTTCCAAACACGAAAGATGGACATAGGCCATAGACCCTTTGCAATGACATGGGGAGATCAAAGCTTCTTGGCCAGAGTTAGTCTGGCATATTCGACAAACCATCGATCCAATTGATGCTAGGTTTGAGTTGACACCTCTGGATGCTGAGGATGCTGAGATTGGCAGGTTTATAACTGATGATGGAGGGTCGGCAATGCCGTTTTGTGAGATTACTTGTTTAGTCGATGACATGGTCTGTCTTATTTCTTATTTATTAGTTTTTTAGAGGTAGTGACAACTAGAAATAAAAATTGTTAATTTGTCAGAATTTGTCAAAATTGATTAATTTTGGTTAAAAACTTTGCTGGATTTTATTACGATTGATTGGACATTAATATTAGCATGTTAATTAATCGGGCTTATTAATTACGCTGCGTGAGTATGCATATAAAATGTGAAACCTGTGGCTTATTATTCATGATTATTTGGAATTGGGATGAGGTTCCAACCACTCATAATTCGGCATTTCTAGTTTGAAATGTTAAATGCGTACGATTTACATGCATATTGTTTTGTGGGTATTTTATAACATGATGCAAATTAAATAAAGGGTAAACACATTTCATACCTGTGTAAATATATATTTTATGCGGTATTTTGTTTTGTTATGCTAATTATTAATGCAAATTCTGCTTAAAAATAACATATCATAATTTTTAATTGATAGCTTATGAATTATGTTTTTTAATAAAATAAAAAATTGTCTAGGAATGTTTTCGAAACCTAGAAATTAAAAACTTGGTTAAACACACCCCTGATTTCAACCCTTTTGAAAAGACATAAAACCCTTCTTCACACTCCAAAGCAAATATAGATCAAGATTCCTTGTATCGTCGTAGCTTAAACATTGCTTAAGGCGTTATATAAATGTGGTCAACCCTTAGCAACCCCATTCCCGAATGAAAGGAATCTTAGATCTTCCTCTTTAGCTATACAAGGGAGCAAAAAGGTTACGAGTATCATGTACATTTAATATTAATCTTCCTAGACCTTAATCTCATTGATCTAATCTAAAGTTTGGAACAGTTTCAAGTACAAATTTAGAAATTGACAAATGACAACCTAAATGGAATCTTTCAGCTCCTACATCAATTTTTCTTCCAATTGAAAAAAAAAATTAAAAATCACAATAAGATAAAGCAAATCCCTGATTAGAAATAACTAAACTAACAAAGCAAATGTGACTGGAATTTTGGCACGTACTCATAGCACGCATATCACAAACTAGGATTACAGTGTATTACACACCTAGACGCTCAGTGTTGCCCTCGATCGTGCGTGCTTTAATGTTCCTGAGTGCAGAGAACAGCACAGTCGGAAACTACTCCAGGTTTTCATTTAAACTCCCAGTCCAAACAGAACACATTCCCCAATAAATCTTCTCCTCTCTTTCTACAACCACCTTTTCTCTGTTGCATTTGCGCCCATCTATAGTTATATGCGTTGAGCGTGTATGGCTATGGCAATTTAGGACAAAATGTATTAAGGTCGTATCTTACACCTTCTGTATCATTTATGAGCCTGAGCTTTCTCTACTACTACTCTCCTACATTCCGGATATTAAGCTTATGATTCGTGTTTCTCTGTCCCGCAGGTGTCTTGGATTCGCAAACGAGACTTGCACATCCTTACTGCTGGTATTCTGACATACACATCGGACCAAAGGTTCCAGGTGATCCGCCCTGACAAGTCCGACAACTGGACCTTACAAGTCAAGTTTCCTCAACTTCGAGATTCTGGAGTTTACGAATGTCAAGTCAACACTGAGCCCAAAATGTCTTTACCATTTTGGCTGAATGTTATTGGTGAGTATTTTTTCTTGGTGTAAAATTTTTGTTTGTGAAGTTGTATATAGGAATATATAGGTAGATTGACGCAAATGAAAGGAAAACAATGCCTTTATGACATATTTATTTGCATAAAGTGGAATATCACATTTTATTTCCATTTCATAACTTTCCATCAGGAATATAAAATTCATAAATATTCAAAATTGGAAACCCTGCAGGAGATGGGTAATTTTATATTCTGTCGAATTAGTTAGTGGATATAAATTTGTTAATTTTTATGGAAGTTTGCACATAACTAAATAATAGCAGAAATAGTAAAGAAAGTAGGCAGAGTTTGCCTTGGCTCAAGGTACCATCTTCTTAGCTCCTGGTATTTTGCTTAGATACATCCTGATATTACCCAGTCTCAAAATTAGAAAAACTTGGACAAAAAATGTTTGTTCCAAAATAATAATATTTAGTAAATTTTAAAATTTATATATACCAATTTGTATACAAGAACCTTCCGTTAGAAATAAAGTTTATTAAAATTTATTGGAACAAATACTTTTCTTTACAAAAAAAAAATGGCAACACTTAATATTGCACTCAACAGAACAGAACAAAACAGTATTTCATGAGTCTTCTTAATTCCCATTCGATTAAAGAACAACTTCTAGTGGAACTGTTTCATTTTATATAGCGAACAAGAAAGCACTTTAAATTCCAGCCAAGCGATATTTTTTCATCTCACCTGCTTAACTTTTCGTATAAAGCAACAAAGGTAAAAAGCAGAATACATAAAATTTTTTGTCATTAGCTTTTTACGTCAAGACTGTGCCATATAAGCACTTTGGCAGACGTCGTTGTTTAGTGATTTTATGACAAACATAAAAGTTTCCAATAATTTGGCAAGTTATGCGACTTGGTGTGATATGACCCCCAAATTTTAATTCTTCCAATTGCTAAAGTGTCGCAATAACGAATTGGGGATGAAATTTTTTAATAAACATACTAAGTATTTCCTGCTTTGAGGCATAAAAGTTTTCCTAGGATAAAGAACGAAAGCGAACGAAGGAAAGTTTGCATATAATAAAATCGCGAGCGATAATATGCGTATTGAATTTTGGGAGAGAAGAGTTGGAATGCGCTTGATCGTAACGCAACGAGTTTTTATGGATTAAGTTATTAGAATTGTGGGAGTATAGATCTATTGGATGGCGTAATGGAAGAAACGTTTGAAAGGGGCGAGAGTTAGGACTGGAATACGAATTGCTCCAGGAAAAACGGGGAAATGAAGGAACGGAACAGTAGGTACGACTGCAAATTATGACATTCCAATATTGGATGCTTCCTTGAAGAAATACAATCGTCAGTTTTGTTGATTCTTAGTTCAATTTTAAATTTTATTTTTAAGCTAAGATTTAGCTTATTGAAAAGATACATTGATCTATGTCATTCGCAAAAACGGAATAAATCTAAAGGTGGGAAATATCATGTGCGGATTTACAGTGCACACTCGAAGGATATTTTCTTCAGGACGACCGATATCTGATAATTTACGAGTGCCGCGCGTCCGTCCATGGGGAAACGAGTTTACTTTTGAAAAACCTGCTGGCTCTCTTTGGTCGTCGACCAATTTCACAAAATAAGGCGGATTACGCCTAAGGTAGGAAAACGAAACCAATACGAAGGAAGAAAAAGTGGTTGCACGAAGACTGGAACTTAGATAACCGCAAATGATTAGACTTTGGCTCAAAGGAAAAAAATTCATGCCGATATTTCTACTAAAGGACATTTTTTATGGGAAATATCGATAGGAAAACTTTTATTATTGACATTTAACCTTTCTAAGATTTTTCAAACTTTTGGGGTTTCTCAAACCAGTTCCTCAGGACCCTACAACATCTAGGGCTCTTGTTACATATTTCGTTGATGATTACAATGTTAGCTTCTGATTTATTACTTATGAACACAATATGAAAACTAAATCTACTCTTATCACTATAACTAGAATAGGAATACGACCTCATTTCGTACAGGTGTAAATCAAGTTTAAGTTTTGTTAAGGTCTCGCACATAATAAAATAGGAAAACAGCTGAAACACGTTTTGGGGAGATAGCATTGGGGTGGAAAATGTCTTTTCAGTGTAGTTGGTTCTACCAAAAAGGCAAGAACATTGCTGAAACGACGCGTTTAAACGATACCTCTTTGTGCACGACGCTGTTTTTGCATGTTACACCGGTCTGGAATAAGTATTGTCATTAATCTATCACATTCGAGGAGAACGGTAGCCATGGGGCTAAATTGCTGACCATTGTCGCACCACAAAAGGTACGATGTCTTTTTTACACCCATCTATTCATCCACCATGAATAACGACCTCGTAAATTATGGATACTCAATCAGCTGGGTTAATTTCTGCTTAGAATATGTGAAGAACAAAATCTTTATCTTGATTGAATTAAGAAATTGATTTCTTAGATCAATATCAATATTATACTTATTGCAATTAAAATATTTTTTACTAAATTAATTTAATCAATCGCTAAAAGGTGTGCTCGTTTTATTTTCAGAAGCAAAAGCCCGGATTCTGGGCCCAAGCGACTTGCATGTCAAAGCAGGCAGTTCTGTAACTGTAACATGTGTTATTAACCAAGGTCCGCACGATTTGGGCACTGTCTTTTGGTACCGCGGACCCGACATCTTAGAGGCTTCTTCTCTGCATCCAAATGAAGCAGAACCTTCACCTAGAATAACAATTCAGGTGAGTGCCACTTGATTACTAAGTCATGACTCGTGCTCATTGCTGCAGATGGCCAAAATGGAAAATGGCATTTACCCCAATTTCCAGTCTCTGCATTTCTTGTTAGTTTATGTAGAAGCTACATGTATTTTGACTATATTAATTTTCTGAAATCTTGTATGTTTGCAGAACTTTTGGACTGATGGCTTGACGTCTAGACTGCACATTTCCAGCGCTAAATTAGCCGATTCCGGGAATTATTCCTGTGTCCCTACAATTGCTGCACCGGCAAGCGTTAACGTACATGTCATTAATGGTAAGTTATAAATATTTTAAATTTTCAAATGTTTTACATTGAGACATCTGTTGTCATCTGGTGTCTGAAGGAAATTTTAATTACTTTTCATAGGTTAGGGAGAGTTCTGTATGGATTTGTTAACTTATGTTGTGAAACTTAATGATAGATGGCGCATTATAAATTTCTGTAGTTTATAGGTTAAGTTTTTAAATTAGACTACAGATGTCTCTGTTTAAAAGTTTAAATATTTTGCATTAATACTATTGTCAATATAATGCATTATAATCAATTCTAATCTCATTCTTTTGTTTTAGGAGAACATCCAGCTGCAATGCAACACGGAAACAAGAACACAGCATCATTGTCTCTTTCACTACATTGCACCCTTGTATATAGTATATCTGTCTTCATTATAAAACACATCAGATGAAATTTCTTGTAAAAAAAATTATTCTAATTGAGTATGTACTTGTTATTTATTTTTTACCCTTTCATGATCTTACCCTTAAATATTTGTATTAATTTTAAAAATAAAATTTTTGAAAATGAACTGTGTTTTGTTTTTCAATAATTCAATAGTATTCAATAACATAAATCGGCATAAATCATTCTTGAAGGTTTTAAATACACTGCTTTTAAATACACACAATTTGACAAAGACTGCTGAACTTTATTTTAAAAAATTCAAATCTCGTTAACTAATATTTATACAGTAAGGATATCCTAAGATAGGAAATTAAATTCTCGTTTTAAGGATAAATATAATTATTTAATGATTTTATTAGTTTGGGTCAGTATACCTAATATAATTAATAAAGTATTAAATTACAAAACTTTAAATTAAAATATTTAATTACAATCTTGGTGAAATTTCATGTGCATTTTCCTTCTTATCAGCAATCCTTGACCCAAACTGTAAAGCCCTCTTCTTAAATCCTGCAACACCCCTCAACCCTAAATAATAGGCCAATGTTCGTAAAAGAATCTTCTCTCCAACACCTTGCACCAATTCCGACGAAGGGTAACTTCTGTAAACAACAAACCATAAACAACAAATTTGCTTAATTTTGCCCAATTAATCCACTTACTTCTCCCAAACTTGTAAGCTTTGTACAAATCTAACAACTCCTTCGTCTAAATATGGGGTGCGAAGTTGCCTTCCATGATCAGCAATGACCCTATCATCTCTTGCCAAATTCCTATGTGCAATATTTGCCCAATCATCATCCAAAGCTTGGTTCAAACCTTCTAGTCCTCCTTTTTTCATTGCTGCTCTATGTCTAGTATATCCACCAAACAATTCATCAGCTCCTGTACCTACTAATAACACTCTACAAGGAGTTTCATATGTTGAGGACTTTCCTCTACTTGCAAACCATAATGCACAACCTAAACTATCATCAAGAATAGTATTCAATGGAAAAATTAAATCTGCAATAATTTCAGTTCTTGCAGAATTTAATTCTGCACTTGTTACATTAATACTGACAAAATTCCAAGTTCTGTCAGGTCGTAACTGTTTAAGTTCTTCTAAAGATTGTAAGCCTGTTATTCTATCAGGAGTCATGTAATCTTGAACTTTATCAAATGCAACATTTAATAAATCTATAGGAATGTTTTTCTCAATAAATCTATCAGCAATTAATGCTAATATTGTACAGTCCAAACCTCCAGAAAACAAAATTCCAACTCTACAATGTTTACATTCAGTTCTTGCAGAAATACAATTCTTGCAAAATTTTGGTTGAGTTTGAATCCTGTTGTTTAATGCGACTTCTAATTTAGAATTTAATTCCATTACATTCTTCCTCCAATTATCATCTTCCAACAAATACTTAAAAGCTTCTTCAGGAGTTTTGGATTTAATTTCTTTGAAGAGATTTATATTGACATGATTTATTTCTTTGTTATTTTGTATTTCTGAATTATTAGATATAATACCTATTGGCTGCTGTATTAATGTCTCCATGCTTTTAAATTTCTGATCAAAATTGTTGTGTTTCTTTGACCATGGTTGTAATATCATAACTCTTTCAGCAAAATCATATTCAAATATACCAATGGCAGGTACTTCAATCATAGGTATATCAGTTTTTATTGCAACACTCGTAATAAGATATGCATCATTGTCTTTATCTGCAGCAATAAGTAGACTTCGTCTACCAAAATAATCTCTACCAAAATATATTCTAGAATCTAATTTGTCAAAATAGATAAATGCATATGGACCTTGGATATGACCTAAAACTTCTATTATATTAGTTGTTAATGTTTCCAAATTTTCCAAGAATATTTTAGTATCGCCTTTTGTGACACTGTTATCTTTTGAAATTGCTTGGCCTCCAAAGATATCTCCATTATAGCAAAAAAGAGATTGATTTGTGTTTATGGGTTGCTGTGTAATAGTTTCACCCTGGAGCCATAAAACACTTGCTGATTGTTGGATTTTTATATTATTTATTATAACTTTGTCAGTTTTGTAATAATCAGGACCTCTTCTTATAATTTGTTTTTGGCAATCGTCAAACTGAAATAATAATTTAAAAGAGGGGAAGTATCATAATATTCCTGCTTAGGTGGTATTATTTACTTACTAATTGATGTAAATGAGTTGGTTTATTTACATTTGAAATTAAACAAGAAATTCCACACATTGTCCATAGGGATATCGTACATAATATTGAATATTTCTCTGAAATATTGAGTAGCAAAATGCAACATCAGGAAGTCGATGTTATAATATAAGCAATATAAGTAGCAAATGATTTGTTTTAGTTAAGAAAATCTTAAATATTATATTATTGTGACTACAGGCTTCCCACATTACACGACAGTTGGACACCCTGAGCTTTTAACTTAACATCTAACTTTTGGGCATTAACTCACAGATTTTTTGCATTATTAAACTAATTATTATTTAAATAATTTAATTAATTCATGATTAAAATTGTTAAAATGCAATAATTTTTAATTACTTATATAAATTTCATTTTCTAACATATTACTATAGGCAACTCAAAAAGAAGTACCAAATGGTAAAGGGTTAATGTTATTGGTGTTGAAATTGTTAATTCTATAGTTAAATAAGCTTAATTTTCGAAAAGAAATAACTGTAACAACACCTTAAACAAACGTTTTGTTTGTCATGTAGTTGGTTTTATTAAATAGAAATAATGTTTGTTAATAAAACAAAAGTAAATGTGCGTTACATGGTATAAAACAGAGACATCCTAAACTCAACACATTCTGTACAAATATCGTACATATTATAAAAGTTTTATTTGTTACAGGAGATACAAATGTGTATTATTGTAATCGAAGAATCTGATTGGCACTCTGGCACCAAAAGGGCAATGATAAATTGAGGAATCAGCGCCATTACCCTATTAACAACAATAATATTACAGGTACAATATATTTATTTGCATGATTCAAGCATAGCTATACTTTGGTAATCTAAATCAATTCAATTTATAATTAGCATGCAAGTCTTGTTGGTATCTATGGCTTATTGATTAAATATACAAATTTATAATGTTCTATGTTTTTAGGTGGTGTACACACTTTTAAGTCATCACCTGGGTGGATCTTAGTTGTTAAGATTATTTATTCATACAGATTTAAGGGATCAGTTCAATGAGTTTACCATTTCAGAGGTATTTATTTAACATTACTAATAATGGCAGTCATATCACAGTAATTAATGAAAAGTAGCAATTTCTTTTATTATAATATATTTGCATTATTGTGTTTTTTTAGGTAACATAAAAACAGCCCTTTTGCCTTCTATTGTCTCTTCTTTATAAATTCCAAGGATCCAGGTAAAGAAATTATTGTATAATTTATATTTGCTATAAATATTATTCAAATGCAATGAATTGTAGTTAAACCATCACATCTGTAATAACACCAGTTATTTTCATTCCTTCACTCCAAAAGAACCAAGCCCTACTTTGGAGAGTAAGTTACAAATGAAAGGAGGAGAGAATGCAGCATATTAACCAAGATTTCAAATTATGGTTTCTTGTTTTTTAATAATATAAATAGAATAAGGGTCAATTGATCAATAACATCAATAATATTTAACTACAG
>JASKGN010029872.1:0-13266 GCA_030556245.1 Falagria sp. GC000072 | reverse complement strand
TTTCAAGTCTGAACTTTAATTAGTTTTCGTGTAATTAATTGAAACGTAGGAATACAATATCTCGAAAGATAATGCGAATATTTTAAAAATTTATTCACTGATATATTTATATTAATAATTTTCAAAATTATTATTGGAATAATAACTATACATTTTTAAAGTTAAAATAAAGAAAAGGTGCAACGTAATGTAATAACTAATAAGCATTCAAATTGAGGGATCAAAACTTGTGAACTCGAGCGAGAGTCTGGAGCAGGTATTAGATTTTTCCTAGAGCCGAATTTGAACTCAAATTTTGAACAATAAAAATTAAAGTACCAATTTAAAAACTTTCAAATACCGTGACAATAATTGCAACAAAAGATATAGTTGAAATTTGCCATTTTTTTATATTTCATTATTTTATCCCCGGGTCCCTATCGAAATCTAACGAATACAAGCGAGGAAGCCATCATCGCGTCACTCGTCCAACTTCGTGGAGTCTGAAGCGGGTATTAGATTTTTCCTATCGCCGAATTTTGACTCAAATTTTAAACAATAAAATATAAAGTATCGATTTAAAAACTTTAAAATACCGTGACAATAATTGCAACAAAAGATGTCGAGTTGAAATTAGCCAATTCAGTTATTAGCTAATTATTTTAAATAATTATACATTCCAAACGCGATAACAAGGCGTATTGAGAAAACAGCGATTTCAATGACAACAATTACATCTAGCAATTGCAAACAACATCATGCATTATTAAACTCTAATCGAAGACAATTTTCATGCACTTGTAACATTTACGATTACAATGAACAATTAAGCAAACATGAAAGACGAAAGTCGTCTTGTCTTATCATCATGCATTACAATCTGAAATTGCCTCCCACGAATTAATATTAAATCTTATCTTCATGCAAAAATATTATTGATTTCCACATATGTAAATCAAATTAACAAACAAAAACTATGATACATCATCATAAATCGGTTATTATCTCAATCAACGCCTTCGGAGTATAAAAACCATTAAATATATCTCTAAACAGAAACAGAAAACAATATAACTTAACACAATAAATAACAAATTACAGTAGCGGGACAAAAATAGAAGTGAGGGCAGTGTAATCATATGGCAAGAATTGCCCAACAAGAAAGTTGCTAGTTACGCTCCTGAAGTATAATAATGATGAATCATTCGCAAGTCATGGTATGGTGATATCTGTTGGATATTCATAGACACTAGAAATGTATTTACATTGCATTCACATCGGTGACCAAAGCATTACGCAAATGCCACACTGTTTCCTAGAAGCAAGAAATTTTGCAAAGCGTCATCGATGAACTATTTAACAATATTTATTATATAAAGTATGTACATACAGAAAATCAAAACAATTAAAAATTCGCCAAATTTATAAAAGCCAAATTTTTTTGTTAATAGTTATCAAATCAAATTTAAAATCAAGATTTGATTATTTGTTTTGCCATTATGAGTCCATAGCATTGGTTGATATTTATGAATAATACACAATAATGCCGAAAGCATGCGTGGGTCGCAACACAAATTACAAACATTACGTGTACGTCTTTATATAGCCGCGTATCTTTCTTTCCTTTGTCTCTTTACTGCTGCTCTGCTCACCATCACCATTACAACCAGCAGCAAGAATTTATTTAGTTTAAGTTTAGCTTTGAAAACATATGCGTATGTACTTACACTCGCTCGTACATACATATTGATAAAATACTTGCATATACTTATGATAATGCGCTATGGTTCTGTTCTCTTCTCTTCTCATATCATAAGACATTTTGTATAAGTTTGAGATTTATTTTAATAACGTTATATTTACCATGGGCAAAAGGTATATATATATATAGGTAGATTATAAATATATAAACATATTATATATATACACAAATACAAAAGTCGAACTGACCGTATGTACTGGTCATGGAGATAGAAAACTGATTGTGAAACCAGTTTTCGTTCGGTTGCTTTACTTAACGTATCCTTGAAACCTGCGTATGTTTTGTTTAATATTTATATGTGTGTATTCCGTGGACAGGACAGTCGCACATACAGTTCGTCACCGGTTGATTAAATACATTTAAATACCCAGCCGAAAATGTCAATAGTTTGAGATGACTTGAGAGATTGATTAGCATACGGACATAATTAATATGGAATAGTTGCCGATTGCGTGTTCATACTTGAATCTACCTTGCAGAATGATAACAGCCTGTAGATCGTAATAAATATGAAAATCAGGTATTGAATTTGATATTGTGCTGCGTGCGAGTCACGACTGTTGTCTGTTATCACGGACCGTATCGAAGCATGCCTGGCTTGGCCTAACAGCATGTTTCCAACTTGATATTACGACTCAAGACTTCAAAACCAAAGAATACACTTTTATATTGAATTACATACACCTTTATTATAATATAAGTGAAGTCTTTGGTCTTAAGGTGATTATTTTTGAAAAGTTTGAAAAAATTAAATTTAAGGAAAGAAATTAGAGGGAAGTGAAATAAATGCATCGCCTTCCTCAACCTAATTCCGCTAATTTTAACATTTTATTATTAAATAACGACTCAAATTATATTTTGACACGAAACAATTACCTGTCTCAATCAAGCAAAGTGGTATGCAAAGATAATAATTATTAATTATAAATTATAAATTATAGAAATTGATTGTCAATTGTTGATAGCCAGGAATCAAAGTCTAGATCCTCGCATTTCCAGAGTTCCATTTTTGCTGATCAACGATTAAGAAATTTATTAATTATTACCAATGATCATAAGTAATCAAAAAGCTTTACACGAAAATTACCGGAATTCAGAGATAATAAGAATTGAAAAGTTTCAGAATTTGGGTTTGATAATACAATTCATTTATAATTTACTGTAATATTGCAATTTGACGAAAAAAAGATTAATTTTGTAAAGTAGCGATGAAAAATTGTTATCTGAAAAAAAAAAATTTAATGCCTGTGTGATTAAAGTGAACCAATTAAAGGCCGATCAAAGAAAATTTAATGGTGCCATATTTTTGAGTTTTCTGAATCCTTTTATTTTACCCCAAAATTTGAATGTTAAAGGAAAATTAGATAATGTTAAGAATATCTAAAAAGTCCATTGGATTCAGCAACTAATTGGTATCTACAAGAATTTTGGCAAAATACCATAAAATGCCTATTCTAGATATTTCAATATATTTAGGTTATGTCTAATAAATGAATTTATTTATATTGCTTGTTTTTAAACAACGACCGACGTTTTTTTGGATTAATCGAAATTTCTTTCTTATAAGAAATGAATATGCCAAATATTATATTTGACTAGAAATTTTGGGTCTATGAGTAACCAGAAATAATAAAAATTAAAATAAAATACAATAAATGAAATTAAGAAATTGGAAAGATTGCAATAGTTTATTTGTTCTTGCAGCTAATATTTTTAGAATTGAAATTATGGTGATTTTTTGGATTGCAAAAGAAAATTGATTTAGTTATTCTAGAAAATTTGAAGAAATTGTTATTATGGGAAATTTCTATCAACTTTTCAAAATTTAAATTATTCGCCATCTATGTGCGCTTTGCTAAAATTCAAATTGTCTTTTTAGAAAAGTTATAAATTTCCAATTTGTTAGTGTTCACTGATAGAAAACAGTTGAAAATTAAAACGGCTTTCAACGTTACAAAATTGTTTGAATATTCCATTTGGATTACCGCGCTTTTTCCCCCTGAACCTTTTTGCAAAAAAATCAAAATATTTTTTAAATATTGCACTTTTTTAAATAAATGCAATATAATTAATTTCTATATTTTTGGTGACTATTTCATCCCATTTTTTTGCCAAATTATTTTTTACTATTAATTTAAGTACACCATAAGAACGAAACAATTTGCATACCTCTAAAATTCCCTATAGCTACTAAGAAATAAATAAATAAAATAAAATAAGCTTTAATAATTATAAATTAAAGTAAACTAAACTAAATGACTAATCATGTTGGTTGATAACAAGTCAAATGAAAACGAAGGCTTTTCCTTGGTTTCCCATTGAAATTCATTAAGAACACGATTATGTCAACTTTGACCTGCCTTTTTATCTATGTAGGAGCCACTAATTGCGTTGTTAATTAATTCCATTCTAAATAAATTTCAAGCGAAGAAAGCAGAAAGTAAGTTCCCAACTTTTTTTAATTTCCAATCGAGGATTACGATATACACATAAAAATAAGTAAGTATAAGAAGTAAATTCTTAATGTCAAATCGATAGAGAAGTGAATAATTGAATCAAACAACGGTTCCATTTTATGAATATCATAAAAAAAAGAGAACGACAAAGCAATTTATTCAAACAAAATAGAAGATCTATCTATTCCATCGGAATAAACTTGTTATGAATAGACTATATATATTATCAACATGAAGATTTCATCACAAAACGTGTAAACTGTCTCGGTAATCAATCAAATCGCAATTATTTACATTGCGACTACGTAAATGTAAAGCAAACAAATAAATAAAAAAAAGCATCTTCGTACAAATTCTTAATTAATTAAAAGAACAGAGAGAGAAAAAATTCAAAAAAGAAAAAAGGTGTTAAATAAAATTCAAATCAAACTAGAAATAATTTTAAGTACACAACTAGAGTTGCAAACAAAATGCACCAAAAAACGAAATCGATCAAAAGCATCGAAAAAACAACAACAAAACAACAAAGCTGAACGAACGACGAGTACAAAAACGTTGCGACGTCTATCGTCTAGACTCTAGACACACCGGTCAAGCTTTTGCCACACTGAACTAACTGCAGACAGGTGCATGCGATGAGTTTAATGATATTTATTATGCTCGCGGAAATATATCCAAATCAGCATTGAGCCAAACACGTCGTCGCAGGTGAACTAACGTTAGTGATTAAGCAATAGACAACATTACATTTCGCAAGATGATAATAAAACTTAACTAGAATCCAAATTAAAAAAAAAAGTAAAAACAGAAAGAAAAAAAAAGAAAAAACAGAAGAAGAAAAAACAAAAGAGGAAGAGAAGAAGTAACCACAAATTTAGCATGAGAGCTGACTGAACTGAGTTGGGCGAGTTGGCGAACAAAGTAGTTTTTATTTGGAACAAAATGGCGGCCGCATCATATCGTGATAGATACCGAGATACGAGCACTACGTTGTGTAGTACTCGTTGCGACTCGATTTCGTCGATGTGGGGGCATTCAGTATCATTTTTAGCTGCGTTTGTTGTTTGTTACTGAGTACGCTAGCAAAAGCATGTCTGTCGTGTTATCAACGCACTGAATCGAGAATGGAGAAATATAACGCACACGCATCAACGCAAACTCCCCAAGCTTTATTTAGTGCGACGCTCTCTTTTCTTACAAAGTAAAGTTCGACTTACTAAGTAAATCTGCTCAATATCGAGAAGAACGCACCTATTTCGAGCCCAAGATCAGACACAGCAGCATGCGAAACCAACGAATCAACTCGGCTTTTTGCCTTGCACAAGCGCAGTTTGTACGTTTGCTTCTTTTGTTTTTGCTTCTTTACTTAATGCCAAAACTTTCCCATTCAAAACGTACGAAACGAAATGCGTTTGCTCGCTGCATAAGAAGAGCAGAACAAACTTGGGCCACGTAAATATTTGAACATGGTAAACACACTTTTGTTAGGAGGCAGCAAAAAGTGTGCTTTCGGTAGTAGAGGAACTGAACGAACTACAACTACTAGATGAGCAAACAGTTGAGACGAAACCGAACGAGACGAGATGCGTGTGTGAATCTCCCAATGAATGAATGAATAAATGAATGAAAAACAAACACACAAAGAGAAGAACGATGCACTCGCAACGAGTTGAGATGGGAGCTTATATCTGTAGGCGAGTCCTATGATGGACTGCGACTAGTCATATCAGACGATGTATGGAAAAGACATGCATGGACATCTTGAAGAATCGTAACAAATATTTTGAAGCGAAATGATGGGATGTATTATGGTGGCTTCTTTATGTTGAATTTCCAGAAGACGGAAGAATAAAGAACAAAGTTTTGATGAAGAAAGACAAGATGAACGACAGCAGGTAAATAGACCACAGATGGTCGGTAGATGTTACTACTACATCCATGGCTTGATGGAGGAGGCCAAAATAAACGAGGGGAAATCTTAAATGTTAAGGTTGGTTTTAAGAACAGACAGTGGCGAATTTGGAACAGTCGAGGTTCTCGAAACACACTGATATTTCCAGGTTCCAAAATTATCAGTTTCAAAGAGTTTGGGATGCTAAAATTTGGAGAGATTCGCTTCCGGAACAAAGGACCATTTTAAAATGTTGATAATTACGTGATACTTCCCAATTCACGCAACTTAAAAGTATTCCAAAAGTTTATTAATTTTACAAAGAATCAAAAAGTTTGGGCCAAATTTTACACCTAGCAGATTATAAATTGAGCTGTAAAGTTGTAAAAGGTTGTAGGATTATTTCAAACAAAGAAACGAATGCAGGTAACTTTACTTTACTTTACAGGTACCATTTATTTCTGTATTTCATTTCTAACCAGAATAAAAGAATAGAACACACCATACATTTACATTTGGTACGAATCGAGTTCTTCACTTGTTCAAACAACTTGGTATGTCTTTGCATGACAATAGATGGAACAGGGTCGAAACAAGTGACTAGCAACTATAGATAGGAACAAGTAAGTGGACGAACAATTGTTTTGCAAAGAAGGGAAGAAAGATAACTTGTGAACTTGTTTTTTTCAATCTTTGAGTTTGGTTCATTGTGAGACGGAACTTGGCCTGGGCATAAGATGAAATCAGCTGATTATAGATATTTACAGGTTCCTATATGTAAAGTTTTAAATTTTGTTATGGGTATGACTATTCCAAATCAGTTTGATAGCTTGTAGGAAGAAAGACGACAATTTGGAACAAAAATTTGGATCAATTATATTCTTAATCAGATTTCTATATATACAAGTTCCAAGTTTATTTGGAACTGTTATATGTGTGACTATTCCAAATCAGTTTGATAGCTTGTAGGAACAAAGACGACAATTTGGAACAGATTTTTGAATTAACTATATTCTTAATGATAGATATTTACTGGTTTCCATATGTATAGGTTCCAAATTTATTCATGTGTATGACTATTCTAAATCAGTTTGATAGCTTGTAGGAACAAAAAGGACAATTTGGAACCAAAATTTGGATCATTAATATTCTTAATCAGCTTTCTATATGTATACAAGTACCAAATTTATTTGGGATTGTTATATGTATGATTATTCCAAATCAGTGTGATAGTTTGTAGGAACAAAAACGACAATTTGGAACAAAAATTTGGAACACATTTTTGAATTAACTATATTTTTGATGATAGATATTTACTGATTTCCATATGTATAAGTTCCAAATTTATTCATATGTAGACTATTCCAAATCAGTTTGATAGCTTGTAGGAATAAAGATAATTAGGAACAAAAATTTGGACCAATTATATTCTTAATCAGCTTTCTATATATACGAGTTCCAAATTTATTTGGAACAGTTATATGTATGACTACTCCAAATCAAAGCTCCAACAAGAAAAGACGAAAATTTGAAACAAAAATTTGGAATTAACTATATTCTTAATGATAGATATTTACTGGTTTTTATATATACAAGTTCCAAATTTATTTGGAACTGTCATACGTATGCCTTTTCCAAAATAGTAGGAACAAAAACAATTTGGAACAAATTTTTGGATCAATTCTTAAAATATTGCCAGATTTCCAAAAATTGAATGAATCTGTAAATCTTTTGAAATTTACAACTTAAGAAGATTCCACTGTATATTACATAAGGAAATTAAATTGAATGTTTGGCCAAAATACATATATCTAACTGGGATTCTCGGCATGTGCACAAAATGCAGAAAGCCAGACATATAGTGCACACATCCATCGAGTGAGTCGATGAAACAGAAACACCACAAACGTAGTAAAACGCCCGAAATAACTTTGAATGCCGTCGACCCAAAGAAGAGCAAGCACACTTTCAGTTTGCATCTACTAGTAGTTCACTAAACGTAAATTAATATGCATAGCGTACTAATTTTGAAGGGAATTATGTCCTAAATTTATAAATCAATATTTTAAAGAAACAGAAAATGTTTTAAATGATTCCAAAAACTAAAATATAGAAAGGAAAAAGGAAACGTGATATAAACAAAATCAGGAAACGTCCAATCGCGATGGTAGGAGATTACAAGAAATCCAAAGAAGTATTATTCTTCGCATGAAGCAAGATAAACGAGTAGAACAGTCGGACGGGCATCGCTAGCGGATGTTGCATAAATCTGGCGCAACCATCACCAACATAGCTGATGGTGATTTTCCATACAATGAGAAATGCGTTGTTGTTATGTCTTCGCGCCAAAGAGTAGGAAAGCAAATAGATAAATAAGTCTGACAATGTATAGAATTGAATTTCGAGTACGATTGAGAAAAAGAAAATTTGAGATTCGAGAAGTTGTGCAAGATGTTATTGGCGATTGCGAGATCACTTAGTTAATTATGATTGTTGTAATAATATCGGCTGGCTCGGCGTTGTTATTGTCGAGAGACGCAAGGCGCAGGCAGGCAACAGCAGCAGCAGCGAGCGGGTCGTGGAGAGGCGTTCGTTCGGATTGCACGCACACACACTCAGCATCATGGATGCGTAGGTATGTTCGCTGAACGAACGTGTGCGTTGTATACAAACGTCGCTATCATATGAATCACTCACCATAATAGATAGACACGTCATAATCTTTTCAGTGATGGGCACTTGGGCAAGTCCCTGTCCCTTCGGCCGAAGGTGCTTGTCATCTCGGCGCTCCTCGACGTCGACGACAGCAGCGGTGTCGAAGACAGATATCCGCACTGCGTCCGAGTCAGCAGCCGCCTGTTCTGGCGGCGCGAGACAAAGACGACACACGTCGTAGAACTTCGGCGGCACCACGGCGCTGCTGCACATTTTTGCTCGCCGACGACGACGCGTAGGAGGCGCCGCAGCGCAAACACACTGACACTATGCTATCACACACGGCTCGCACCCAGCCGAAAGCAGAGATAACAAAAACAACGACGAATGCCTCCGCCGTGCACTGCACACGCACCGCACACGACGCGCCGTCCTCCTGCCTCTTTATTGGTTTGTCGCGTGCGATAAGCGAGCACGCGCTGATAAGATATCGACGCCGTTGTAACGAGAACGAATAATGTTTGAGCTGGCTTAAGGACGATTGATAATGCGATGCCGATTCGTCGTCGACATTATCACACTCGCCGAACTGGATGGCTGGAACTGACACACTCGCTTCACCGCACTTAGCTCACTTCGTTACTCACTAGATCACTACATCTACATCGCGCACGGCGCACCACACGACCGCGGATGGAATACGCATGGCGAGGTTCAAGCCACTTCGGCTCTCTTCGCTTTGACTCGCTTGCACTATCCGTTTTATCAGCGGGGACGGGAACGGGAAGCAAGCTACCAAAGCGGATATTAATGTCCCGTTCTGGTCTTTCTTTGTTTAGTTTAATTTTAATCTTATGAAATTCCCCAGCCCTCAATGCGCCATTTTATTTTAAATCTTGATGATGGTCGACTTTTTATCTTTAGAATCAAATATCTTACTAAACCATACTCCCACTTTTATTCTGGTTTCAAATTGATAATGATGAAAGGATAGATAACTTGTTGCATTCGATTCTTTTCAAAATATGTTTTCTTTTTTTAGTTTTGTTATAGTTTTCTCTTTTAAAATTTGCTAAATTTAAATTAATTGTGTATTTTATTATTTAAAACAAAAGAATTCTTGAATTGATAAGCTTTTGTTTCAAATTGTTTGGTGTAAAGTTTTCATAATGGAAATGTGTCACTCAGATGGCAGCACATGACAGCAATGACTAAACGGATCATATAAATCACATTTTTTTAAAATTATTAGTAAGTTAAATATATAATAAAATATTTTTAGATATAACAATTATAATGGTTATTTAATTAATATTATTATGTTTTTTTATAAAATTGTATTATTTTTTATAATAAATTTTACGCATTTTTAAAAAAACCTTAAAAAGTTTACAACTTGTAATACACTTTTAATTAAATTGTATGATCTATTGAAAAAAACCATGAAAAATTTTATTCAAAAAATATAATTGTAAATTATTATGATAAAAATTATAAGTAAATTATTAACTAAAATATTTAAATAATGTTATTTATATTATATAAAAATTTTGTCAATCACATTTTTTAAATTATTATTTAATTAAAAATGTAATCAAATATTTTTAGAAATAATTTATTATAATGTTTATATGTATAATTACATAATTAATATTATTATGTTTTTCATATAGTTGTACTACATATTTTTATAATTAATTTTACCCACCTTTAAAATAAGTTTGAAAAGTTTTCAACTTGTAATACACATTTAATTAAACTATATGATCCATTTTGCAAAACAATGAAATATTTTAAACAAAAATTCAAATATGCCTGCTAATTACTATTATAAAAATTATGCGTAAATTATTAACTAAAATATTTAAAATATTATGTGTTTCATATCATAAAAAGACTTTGCCAATCACATTTTTAAAATAATTATTTAAATAAAAATATAATAAAATATTTTTAAATATGACTAATTATAATGGTTATATAATTACATAATTAATATTATTATGTTTTTTATAAAGTTGTACTATTTTTTATAATAAATTTTAATCATTTTTAAAATAACCTTGATAAGTTTTCAACTTGTAATACACGTTTAATTGAACTATATGATCCATTGAAAAAAACCATGAAATATTTTTTACAAAAATTCAAAAAATTACCTGTAAATTACTATTATGAAAATTATGCGTGAATTATTAACTAAAATATTTAAAATATGTAATTCATATCATATAAAGACTTTAAAAGTGATTAGGAGCTTTGTTTGTGTGTCATATGACGTCATGCAGGTGGCATTTCCATGAAGCATGAGTCATACAACTCACACCATCATTACTGATAATTCCAATCGCACGAACGTTTTTCTAGAAGAACAAAGCAGGCGAAAGGCTGACTTTAATGCCCACCTAAAATCAAACCACAACTTAGTCGGATTCGATACATCGTCGCTTCAAATACGCCTTGTATTTGTGTGTTTCGTAATAAACAAATAATCAAAGTTGTGATAACAATAATTGTGAAGTGCGCATTGCTTTTGTTTTCATAAGAAACTAAGGTAAGATTAATATTAAGTCTTCTTCCCTACATTATGTTTGTCTTTAATTTGTGATACTTAATTTCACCATAGTTCCGATATTACAAGTTTTTTTTATCTTCCAGCAATTTAACATCGTCAGGCATTCCATGTAAATGGAAATTAGTGACCTCACCTACTATTTTCTTCTGTTTCTGGTAGTTGTACCAGTAAATCTATTTTTCGATCTTTGGTCGTGGTTAGGTTGGTCATTGTTTATCAATAACTAGTAACCATGAGTGGAGGAGGAATGAAACGACCCTTGAGCCTTGATTTCAATCAGACCAAGCAAAAGATTGACTTGGGACCTGTATTATCATCGCCAGATCTGCACATGTTGAAAGTGGGAACTCCCGAATTGGAGAAAATAATTCTGGGACAGAATCCAATGGCTACACCGACACCATCTCAAGGAAATCCGAATGCAATTTTGTTTCCTCGAGCAGCAACTGAAGAGCAGGAGAATTTCTCAGCTGGATTCTTCAGTGCTTTAAATAACCTTCATAATAATAATTCTCAAGGTAAATAAATTTAAACAATTTACATGTTTTGCAAAGTTTGTAATTTAGAAACTTTACAATTTTTAGCATCAACTTCTGATTCGAATAGTACTGTGTATACAGATATGGAGCAACAAAACAATGGTGGGTTCGTACCAGCAATGATCAAAGAAGAACCACAGACTGTGCCGAATGTACAAAACAGTCCACCTGTATCTCCAGTTGATATGGAGTATCAAGAACAAATGAAACTTGAACGTAAACGACAACGTAATCGATTGGCTGCATCGAAATGTCGTAGTCGCAAACTAGAACGCATCTCAAAATTGGAAGAGAAAGTGAAGCTTTTAAAAACGGAGAATACGGATCTTACTGGGATGATCAGTCAAATGCGTGATCAAGTCAATACGTTGAAGGTTGAAGTTCTTGAACATGTTAATAGCGGTTGTTCTATTATGATTTAATTTAGTTGTAGTTATTTATTCAGAATCAAGAGAATATATACAATGTATTCAAGAATGTCCAAGATCTACGTTCGTACGAATTTTTATATTGGAATTATGAGAACTTAACTTTATTCTGAAAATTATTGGCGCATGCGTACGGTCATGTGGACATTGGACATTTTTGAATGACCGATATAGATTTATAAACATATGTAGATAGTTTATGGATGCCGGTTAATGTAATCACACTATGAAAGTAATTAACCGAATGATATTTGTAAGTGAAAGAGATCAAAGTAGGAAAGTGTGGGTATTATGTATTATGTAAGCTCTTTGTAAGAGATTTTTAAAATAAGTAATAATTCATTACATTAAATGGCGTCCACATATATTTTTAAAAATATCAAACTTATTTTTATTTACGACCGTTTGTCTCTTGTCGCGGATTTTTATATTTTTTGTATTTGCTCATGGCCATAGAAATTTACAAGTATGGTACTTTTGCCACTGAATTTTATAGCAATAAAACGAAAAATTGTGAATTGTCAGGAATTGTTTACAATGAAAGAAATTGTACTTGAATCAAAGATATATTGTATTTATATTAGCTATATAGAATATTTATATAAAGATATGTTTCTAATAAAAGCAGTTACCTTTATGATTAATATAAATCACTTGTTTCTTTTGTTTTCTTTTAATTGTAGAAATCTACTATTCTTTTCAAAAGTTTTGAGCACTCTCTTTAATAGTTTATAAAATGAAAACTATCGTTAGGAAAATTATCATTCAAAAAGCATATTTATTCTGTTTGAAAATATATTCAAAAAAGCACTGATTTTGACACATTCGTTTAGATCACTCGACTTTGGTAATTTATATCCCAGCATCTATTGGATAAAAATAATTCATTTTTTGATATGTTGCAAACAGTATTGTTCTGTATAGCATCTCAAAATTTCAAGTCTGAGCTTTAATTAGTTTTCGTGTAATTAATTGAAACGT
>JASKGN010029813.1:0-16204 GCA_030556245.1 Falagria sp. GC000072 | reverse complement strand
TTGTCTATTGGGCTTTAAATTTGCTAACTAATGGTGTTTGGTTGAAGAAAATCGGATAAATAGTTTTCTCTTAAAGTTTGTTTTTCCTCTTATGGAGAATTACATGGGAATTGTAAGGGGACGGCCCCCTTTCGACTGAGAATTTGTAAATCTATATACTATAATTATAGCCCTGGAGTTTCTGGAGAAATATTGTATATTTAATATATCTATATATGGAACGTTATTAGCCGATAGCGTGTTATATGTATAAACACGATAAGCTTTTATCTCTGGATGAAATATTTACATTTCTAAATTTGTTTTATCGGTGTATTCTTTTATTTTACACTAAATAAAAATTTTCATTGCATAGCTGTCTTAAGCATTTTCATATACTACAGTAAATAGAGTGATTAAGTAAATTATTTACTTTCTGTAATCTAAAGAAATTTTCTTGTGTTAAATAATATATATAATATTATATATGAACAAACAATAGAAAATTTGAGTTAGGTCTTGTATGTGCACCACGTGTTGGGTGCAAGTTGATATTATATGCCATAAGACTCGCTTATTAAATTTATTTATATTGCTAATAAGAGTATCTATTAAACTAACCGCAATTCAACTACACACATCCGTAGCAAATGGATATACATAATCTACTTCTTACTTAAACAATGTGTTTATCGTATTTATTATACATATAAAGTTATTCTTTCTGCATAACTACATATCAATATATCTATTTCATGCGCACTTGATAATATATTAACATTGTGACTTGTAATCGCACTCGCCACCACTATACTATTGCTCCTGTGTAATTACATTCTATATATCTATCTCATACTTGATAATTACTTTGACTTGTAATCGTATTCGCCACCACTGTACTACATACACACTCGTATTATATTCAACCATGGTCGAATTTTACAATCGATCGGTTAGATTCTAGCGTAAAAGAAGAAACGGTTTATTAAATCGTTACACTTGCACCGTCTAGTGCGATCAGTATACTTGCACTTGCATTACGCATTCAGTTAACAATTGCAAAACAGTGAAAACAAAACAATGTAATGAATCATAATTACACATGTGCTCCCGTGAACTTCTCAGTTATTTGTTATCAATAAAAATGAAAATTCCTTCTGAACAAGTTATGCATAACTCGTAATTAAACATTTGATTGTGATTTACTAGTTATTTACATAACTATTGATTAAATAAATATGACTGATACATATTATTACTAGTGAAAAGTGCTATGTTAAACTGATCTGCAATTTAGTTACTTTTGAAATTTTATCAAAAATTATAAGAATGGTTGTGACAACTTCTAAAACTAAATTAAGGTAATTTTCTTATAGCTATGATCATAACATATGTTTACGTGTTTAAATTTTAAAATCACATAAATTTTACTACTTATGTTGAATAAATGTGGAATTATTTATTTATTAATTAATTTGAGAACATAATTTTATATTTTGGAAATAATATTACCATTGATGACATATTTTAAATTAATGACTTTTAAAACTGTTTCAGTTCAATGCGAGCGGAACCACTCCAAATAGAATCGCCAAAAACTGCGCTGCAACTTCTTTTCACAGCAACGCAATTACAAAATATGCCCTTAGTTAACGAATGCATTAAGAACCTAGACGAGCACTTGGACAAAGACACAGTTCTCATGATCTACACACATCTATCTAAATGTAAATTACCTAGCAACAATAGAAATGAATTTGAACCGTCCGCACCTCCAATAATTGAAAACGAGAATCAACGTGGTACTGACTGGGTACTCGAATTAGTAAATAATCTGCGACACAATTGTCTGCTGGTAATAGACAAAGATGCAGATTATATCCTTAGAAAAAAGGAAATTGTAGATCTTAGTTATACGGATATCCTTAATATACTCGAACGAGATACTCTTGAAGTATCCGATGAGATGTTTGTATATAATGCAGTATATAACTGGGGCATTGCTGAATGTAATCGAATGACTCTTAACACTCTTCATTTGCAAGAAGTTCTACGACAATTACGATTTACTCCACGATATGGCCTCATGAGTAAAAAAGAATTTATGTCGAGAAATGTTGGATTGCTGAAGGGACCTACGAAAAGTGGCATTTTGGAGGAGAAGGAATGGAGGCAGATACGTTTTTATATTGAACAAAAGGCAAAGAATAAAAGTGTTAATGAATTGGATCACAAAATGTCACGAAGGAGATGTGTAGGGACCGACAAGCCAAAGATTCTTAGTTGTAAGAGTAGCCAGAGGTATGAGCAAGCCGTCAGTCGAAGAAATAGTGAGGTTGAAAAACAGAAATCCGATCGTTGTTTAATTAATCTCTTAGCTTGTTGGACGGCATTTTTTGATTAAGACTGTGTTTTAACCTATTTTATCGAAATCTAAAAACAAAGCATGTATGTGATCTATACCTATTTATTATTGTTATACACACGATTATAATCGTTAATCGAAATATACTTTGATATTAATTAATTAATTTTATGTAAAAATGCCAAATTTATACTGGTCTATGAAAATATATTTAAAAATTTTCCTTGTAATATTTATATCTTTATAATTTTTTTAATTGACTTTAAACATTGTTTAATCTATATTTCTGTATTCAATTTTTTTAATTTGAATACTTGAATTTTCAAAGTTATAGGGAGTTAAATATTTCCGATTTATAATTATCAATAAAATATTATGAAAAAAAAAGTAAAATTTATTTTCAATGGGCCAGTGAAATATAATACCAAAATCATAAATTTGAAGATTCTCATTTTACAAGTTATTATTAAACTTCATGTCAAAAGCGTTGAACACTATGTTTGAAGACTCTATAATCGAAGCGTATTTATTGAAAAGTTATTATTCCGAAGTCAATATAATATTTTTAATTCGTTATGCTAGAAAAGAATTGAAAATTGATTGGAATCACCTATACTTTGTTGTAACATTGGTAATTTTTAAACCGTTGTAGTGGATGGCTGTAAATTGAAACAAAAATTGCACAAATGGGTTTTCAATTGTTTAGGGTGCCAAAGTGAATATCAATTAAAACATATAACTTTAATGGGTTTAAACTGACATAAAACTTATGAATCGCTTGTTAAAGAATAAATATCTAATGTAAAAAAAGTTAAAGCCTCAACAAATACAAGTTTATATTGTAATCAGCTGATTAATCTAAATGTTTATAGGGTTCTAGCTTAAGTGACACATTTTGGTCCCTGTGGTTTGATATAATCTGGAAATTTTAAATTTTTAAATCCCATGTAAAAAATAGTACTAGCTTAAAACCATAGCAAAATTGCGTTATTTGTTATATTATATGTGACTTTAACGTCTTTAACTCAAAAGTTCCGATATAAATAGAGGCGAGATTAGCAAATGAACGCAGTGCATCGGATTCTCAATTTTATATCTGCACCTCTAACGTAGCTGATTTACAATAATCATTTTAAATAAACTACGCAAGACTTTTGAAATCCCATTTGGCTTAGGGTGTTTTCATAGTAACAAGAGCGAATTGTCTCTTCAGAGACTATCGATGTTTCTTGACAAATCCACATTTACCTACATTACTTAAATTTCCTTGCCACAGATTTGTGAATAAGTAATACTTTTGAAAAAGTACATTTCATTTGATGAGTCTTCTAACAAAAGTTTCAAAACTTTTGCATGTACATATATTATTATTGTTACCATTATGTGTTCTATAAATTTGGTTCTTTGAGATGCTAATATTTATCATAAAAATACCTAACATTGCTTCTTACTATTACAATAACAACGCAAAAACAATTAAAATTTGTCATAAATTTAAAACTATTAAAAATAATTTAATTTAACTTGTAATAAAGTTAATTCATATATTCTTCAAAGCAAAACTGAACGAAATAATTATATAAAAGTATAATAAAAATTGTGAAATCCACCTAATAATAAAACAATTGCAAAATTTCTTGCAAAAGCGACATTGATTGTTAACCTCTGTGGTTAACAACGTGAATGACGAACGATTGAATCTGATCAAAAGTATGATTATAACTCTTTATGCATATCGCATTTAATTAATTTCAGATTTTATAATTATTAATATGCCGATAAATGTGTATGTAATACAATTTATAATTTATATATAAATTAAGAAACAATTACATAGATTTTTAATAATTTTACTATTTCTTTAACTATTTAAAATTAACTGTTACCAAAGTAATAAAATATTGATGTATAAAACGCCACTATTTAAAGAAATAGTAATTTTATTATGGCATAGAATTGTTGATTTAAATTTATTTAAAAAAGAAATGTGACAAATGGAGCATTTTATTGCTTAATAAATCAAATAATATTTTGATATTTAAAACTCCGATTTCCACAAATTCACCTTTAAAGTTTTCAAATTGGTACCTATATATAGAAATTTTAAGTAATTATGAAACTTCTTTTTATCTGTACAATTAAATCAGAAACTTATTATGTATAGCAAAATATAACAATATGTATCCTGTTTTTAGACAGTAGGGGTACTCATGATCTTGACTATAGCATGCTAAATCTTCGTATTTGTCGTATATGTATTTCATATTTGAAGTTTACAATAAAGGCATTTTGATTATTGCAAACTTCAAATACGACATATACGATAAATAGCATGCTATAGTCAACATCATGAGTACCCCTATTATTTTATATTTAATTTAAACATCAAATGTTAAGTAAATTTATTTATAGAATATGAATGTTAAAAATCTTTATTTATAAAATGTTAGAAAATGTTTATTGTATTTTGTGTTGTGGCGTTTTCTACAAACACTAAACGTAGATTATATCTGTGATTTCTTATTGTCCTTTTTGGATTTGATAAATGGAGTAGATATACTTATAAACCTTTCATAACTTTTCCAAGTATTATTCTGTTACTACCCCAGACCCAACTAAATGAAATTCATTTAAACAACGATCTGAATAATAGCAAATTCATAAGTGTACATCGGATTTACAAATGAGAAAACATTTTTAAATTAGGGATATAGTAGAATGCAAATATTTTTTAAATTAAAGCAAATACATCAAAAACATATTATTTTAAAAGGCTGGGCCTATACAGATTATGTTTTGTAATTGTTTTGTAAGCAAATATATATTTATATTCACACATGATGTACTTAAAAATAAATAAGAAGACGTCATGTAAGTAAAATATAACATTGTTAAAATGAATTTATAGGATGGAAAAGCTTAAAACAAAACGAAAAAAACTAATCATTAAAGTAATTACTATTTGTATATTCTGAATTTAAATTAAAATGCATATTATATAGAAATGTATATTATGATATAGGAAATGAGGAAAGTATATTTAATTGTGTTGAATGAAGTAAAACGATAGATTGTACTGTAATGGGACCTTGAATTAAAAAAATACTAAAAAGATAAAACAAAGCGTCGGTTAAGAAACTCATATTCTATTTGCTATATATGTATGATCTTTATTTATTCATGCTGATTTAAATATTAACATTTTCTATTTCAATTTGTTTGAAAGGGTTTTGAATTGATCATATATTAAATATATAAATAATATATATTTATACACTATTATAAATAAATATGTTGTATGTCTGTATAAATTATGCCCTACAAGTTTTATGAAAATGTGTATTATTTTTATTAGAGTTATACAAAATTACTGTGTCTTAGAAACAGAATCAACAACAAAATTTATTCAACCCGATAATTCCTGATGGGGGTATTAATGTAATACAAAACACATATGTATTTTCAACATACACCTAAACCTATATAAATTATTATACATATATTATGTCTTTCAATCTACATATTATGTATAAATAAAGATTTGTCTTATATTTTGTTTTTTATATGATACTTCGGTAATGAAATTAATTTGTTTCAGTTTTTGGACGTATCTATACTGAAAACGATTAATAGATTCCTAAATAAAAACTTTGCCAAAGTTGGTAAAAGTTTATTACTCGCAAAAACTGAAGAAACAAATTATATAAAATTTCATGTTTTAAAAAATATGTCAAAAATGTGCCTTTTGTTACTTCTATATCAAAATAATCCGTTGTTATATTTACCTTGTTGGTGTTTAATTGATTTAATAATTTTCATTTCTTGTTTCAATTTATGAAACACAAAATTAAGAAAATATCTTAAATTATATGTGTAAATATAATGCCGTATTATCTGCATTTTATCCTTATATATCGTCGTGCATAACTTAATTTAGTTTTATCATGTGAAGTGTTCTAAGAGAAGCAGTTTAAGCAAATACATGATCATTTATATGAAGAAAATTAAAATTTATTTTTCAGTAAAATGTAACTAAATCACTACAAAAGTGATGTGTACGTTTTTCACACTTTCTTTCATTATAGGGCAAATTGATAATACCACTAGATGCAGGATGAGGAATTAAAAAAACACAAGAAAACGTAAAAATCCCAAAAAATTGACATGTAGAAGGTATGTATTTCCCCATAGAGCGACGATATGTCTTAAGTAGACAAGAATGAAACTTTAAATAGGCCATTTGATTCAGCACCTAATTGTTATAAAAAAAAAGTGAAAATCTACCCTTATCAGTACAAACTATCCCAATTTGCGGAGACCTTTTTTTTGGGCAACACACGATTGCGGTAGGTCTTCCGAAGAAAGAGTTGACGATCAAAAGTTCACTACCCTTGATATATTGTATTATGAGAGTCATATGAAGTAAATATAATTATATACGAAAATTTAAATTGCTGTAAAGTTCGAGGTAATGTACGTAGCCCCCCCCCCCCCGACCCTTACAAAAAAAATGGTTGCGCCTCCCTTAATTTTCGTAACAATATAATTTCAGAAATACTCACCTGATATTGTAACTTATTTAATAGGCTACAAAATAATATAGCATATTATGTATAAATATACATAAAAAAATAATTATTTATTATAAGAAATACTAATTTTAAATGTAATAAAATAACAAATCTTACTAAAATCCAAAAAATAAAATACATAATTACGGTCCTCAGTTTCTGTTTCTTTTCAATATCCCCTTCTTTAAAGTTACTATTAATAAGATTAGTAGAGAGAGGAGCTGGAACAGGATGAACGGTTTATCCACCTTTATCTTCTAAGCATCTAAGCAGAAAAACCAGTTTCACATAGGATGTTACAAATGGCATTAAAATTTCTAAGTTTTGTTTTATTCGACTTTTTTGGTTTGTATTTTTCGTTGATATCTTGAAAACAGCTGCGTGCCCCCCTTACAACAGTGTGGCGCCCCCAGGTTGGAAATCACTGCCTTAAGCCATTCAAAATTGGTCCCTTGGATTTCATTTTGTAATGAATGCTGTGTATAAATTGTCCAAAATTAATGCAACTAAAAATATTCGGTTATGTATTGATTTTGTACAATTATTCACTTATTATTAGCAACATAGATAACCACTGAATCACATTGAATTGAATCATATTCTGTGGGAGTTTTGCTGTATTTCAATTAGATTTTCACATTGGTTGACTGCCGCTGGCTGTCATATTGAATCAATACGATTGAATCAGATTGAATTTAATCTGGAAGGCTGTTTTCGTGCTGGTGAAGTAAACAGTAATTGATCTAACAAACGAAAAGAATCTATTTATTTTACGAAATGGAGCAAATCTTAGAAAAACTATTAGTGGCAGACAGTAAAATTGTACAACAGGTAATATTTTAGACTACCATTCTAAATTTTAAAATAACCTTAAATATACACGTGCCGTAGGCATAATTTATTATATAGATAGTTTAAACAGAATTTACTTATTTAATTACATTTTAGGGTACTAAGGAATTAAAAGATGCATTTAAGAGGCCTGAAGCCATTCCTGCATTATGTGACATTCTTGTATCATCAGGAAGTCCACAAATACGACAAACAGCAGCAGTTGTTTTGCGTAGAAGATTGGGCAAAAAGAATCAATGGTCAAGAGTTGAGACCAATACCAGAACACAGTACTTTTTTCTACATGAGTTTTTTTGTTCCGATACTGATACTCATTTTTTTTTAGGATAAAGCAAGGCATGTTACAAGCATTAGTTCATGAACAAGAAAAATTAGTGAAGAATTCAATTGCTCAGTTCATTGGTATTTTGGGCAAGCATGAATTTCCTCAGAATACATGGCCTGAAATCCTACAATTTATTCATCAAATGTGCATAAGTGATAATGTGTTAGATAAAGAGGTAAAATTAAACATGAATCACTGAAATTTGACTCATGTTATTTTCTTTTAGCTTGGAATGTATACCCTTTCAATAATGACAGAAATTTCGAAGAGCTCTTATTTAGAACATGCTGAAATTCTGGCTGAATTATTCACCAAAATTCTTAACAATTTGCCTAATTTAAGTTCCAACCTGGCATATTACACAGTCATCACCATGAAAAATATTGTTTCAGTAATTGGAGGTCATCAACAAGTAAATTATGTTATATTAAATATATAGTATGCATCTATTTAATTTTTGCAGATGATAACTGTGTATCATAGTTTACTGCCGCGTATTTTGGAAATAATTGGACAATTCGCTTCGAATGATGTTAATAAAACTAACGACATGCTTGAAATTTTTGATGATTTAATCGAATATGCAATTGGGGCTACAATATCACACATTCGATTAGTCATTGAGTCTTGCCTAGCGTTGGCATGTAATGAAAATCTAGAGACAAGTATCCAAATAAAAGCTTTAGGCATTGTTGGTTGGCTGATTCGTTCGAAAAGCAAAGTAATTCAAAAGAACAAATTAATTGAGCCTATTATAGACGTTGTCATTAAACTTATGGCACGGCGTCCGCTAGATGAAGTAAATGAAGAATATTTCCAAGGTGACCCAGATCAATTTACCTCTACAACAATTGCTGCACAAACACTAGATGTTATAGCAATTAATGTTCCTCCAGAAAAAGTGGTGCCATTGATTTTATCTAGAATTGAACCTGCATTACTCACAAATGATATTTATGCACAAAAAGCTGCGTATTTATCTTTAGCCGTATTGGCGGAAGGTTGTGCTGACTATATAAGAAGTAAATATTTGGAAGCATTTCTTAAATGTATTTACGATGGAATAAGAAATCCAAATGTAGTAGTACGAAATGCAGCGTTTTTTGCCTTAGGGCAGTTTTCTGAACATCTGCAACCAGAAATTAGTCAGTATGCCTCTGATTTATTACCAGTATTCTTTGATTACTTATCTCAAATCTACACTGAAATGGAAAAAACGAAAACAGAACCGCCTGGTTTGGACAGGATGTTTTATGCGCTACAAACATTCTCGATGCACTTGGATGAGGGTCTTTTGCCATATTTGCCGACATTGATGGAAAGATTATTGGTTGGCTTAGATCCGAATGGTTGGTCTCTACAACTAAAACGTGTAGCTTTAAGCACATTGGATTCCGTGGCTTGCGCAGTTAAAAATGCTTTAGTGCCGTATTTTCCCAAAGTTTTTGAAATTTTAAATGTTTATATTAATTCAGAACCAAATGCGGAACTATTTGAACTCCAATCATATGCTTTAGAATCTCTATCGAGTATAATCGATAATATTGACGGAAATAATTTTAAACCTTTGGCGCAAGAAACACTCAAAATGGCGTTGAAGATTTTGGATTCAACTGACGACCCTGACGTGCGAAAAAGTTTATACGCATTATTTGCGGCGTTATCCAATATTATGAAAACTGATGTAACGCCTGCGTTGCCACAAGTAATAGAACGAATGGTGGAGTCTATTAAAAGTAGTGAGGGTATTAATGTAAGTTTTTTATTTATTTAAATATTTCCGCTATTTATTAATGAAGTAATAAAATAATAGGTACACTACGATGACGACGAAAAAGAAGGTGCTGATCTTTTTGTATCAGACTCTGACGAAAATGCTGAAGAGGATATTGACTCTGAATCTGAAAGCAGTGATGATTCTCAATGCCGATATACCGTTGAGAATGCATATAACGATGAGAAAGAACAAGCATGTTTATCTCTAACCGAAATTTGCAAGCATCTAGGACCTGCTTTTATTCCATACATGAAAACGACCTTCCAAGAAGTTTATAAACTATTGGATTATCCACACGAAGGTATTCGAGAAGCAGCTGTATATACTTTAGAACAATTTTGTATACAGTTGCACAAAACACCTAGTCCAGAAAATACAGCTGCCCTGCAAGAAGCTTTAACAATGTTTATTCCGAAATGTGCTGAAATGATACATGCGGAAGAAGAACAAACTCTTGTGACAACTTGCATAAATGTTTATGGAAACCTCTTAGATGAACTAAAAGGTCAGCTTTTTGTAGGAGAAGGCCACAAAGAAGCAGTAATCAATTGTATTGTGGATATTTTAAATTATAAAACAGTGTGTCAAGATCAGGATATTGTGGATGAGATGAGTGGCCAAGACGAGGAGGAAGGAGAATCCGAGCAAACGGAATTGCTTTTAGAATGTGCGGGTGATGTCATACCAAAATTTGGAAAAGCTTTACAACCAGAAGAATTCCTGTTGTATTTCCCAAATATTTTACACTTAATGAGTAATAGAGTTGTAAGAAAACGATTTTATTTTATTTTTATACAATTTGAATTGATTCGCCTTGTCTATATTTCAGAAAAACAAAAAAAGCGTAGGCCAAAGATCATTTGGCTTTGGTACATTAGCCGAATGTATGAAACCGTTGGGTATTTATGTGGAAAAATTTGTTCCAACGTTAATGCAACTCTGGTATGCTGGAACCAAAGATAAAAATGATGAAGTCAGAAATAATTCTGTATTTGGCTTGGGAGAGATGATTTTACATGGAAAAACTATAATATTTCCGTATCCTTTTATTGAATCTTGTTTGTAAATTTATTGTTAAACAAATTTAATTTACACAACTTGTTAAGGTATAAGAATCCTTACAAATAATATAGCTATTATTCTGATATACTTCAAGGATTATCTGCTATGATGGCAAAGGAAACTAATTCCGGTGTTATGGATAACATTAGCGGAGCCTTAGCGAAATTAATTATAAATAACCCAACAGTAATTCCATTACAAGAGGTATTCTATTAAATTCTTTATAATATATGTTGGGTTTATATTTTATTATTTTCATAGGTTTTCCCAGCATTACTCCAACGTTTACCTTTGAAACAAGACTTCAGCGAAAACGAAGCAATACTAAATTGTTTCATTGGTTTATATCAACAAGGCAACGAAATTATTCGATCATGCATGAATCAAGTTATTGAAGTTGTTGTACACATTTACCACAACAAACAAACAACTGAGGATGGTAAGCTTATTTTTGTTTTTTATTTAAAGTGATAGCTTATCTGACAAATGTAGCCAATTTACAATTTCGCGGCAAATTAACGCAAAATTAGCATCGACTTTGATATGAACAATACATAGAACACATAACTTATTACTTTCTACGTAAAATTGACCCTAAAATCCGTTGGAATAAGAAACTTATAATGTTGTAACCTTCTCCTGTAAAACTTTATTCAGATAAAAGATTTTTGCGTATGGTATCCCTGACGATATCCCCTTTATTTGTCATATTATCGAATAACAAACTGTGTTAATGAATGTTCACATGCCTTCAGAAGAAATCTTTTGCAATATAAATAATCAAGAGCATATCAGGACATTTTTATCGGGGGCGGGCAAATTTGATAGGACCATGAAATTATTTAGATGAAAATTTGTTCTAATTTTTTAATTTCTATATTACAATAACTATAATAACATTTATTTATTTTTCAGAAGTCACACGTACTGTTATCGAATTTATACGTAAATTAAATCAAGATTTTCCTGAGGAATTTTCTAATATTGTTTCTAAAATGGGACCAGAAGTTACACAAAATATGCAAGCTTTGTTATCACTGTGATGGAATGTTTAATATTATAATATATATCCAAATTGTATTTAGAAAGTATGTTATAAAATAAAAATAAACATCGAAACAAAGCAAGGTTATTGGGAAGCAGTCAAATTTAAATAAAATTACGTTTATTAACAGATGTATTAAGAGTACATACTGAAAAATTTACGCGGCCGCATAAATACATAATTAAACAAGATTTAAATTTATTCTAGTTATGCTAATACATATTAGAAGCGCAGATTACAAAAACTCCATTTCCCTTTCAATGCCAACAAACTTCAATTGTTCGGTTGGTCCATATCTATAGTCAAAAAATAATTCTTCTCCTGGCTGTATTGCTCTTTTAGCAAAAATTCCAATTCTGTGATCTCCATTGACCATCATAACTTTTGCATAACAATTTGGATTAATGGAATGATTTGCAAATCTGATTTTGTTGCCTTTCCTGGTTGCATCGACAACAAAATCTAAAAGTTATATTTATTATAAACTCATTTCTTTTAAAATAAAAAGAAAATACCATTATTTAAATTGAAGAGAAAACTGCACATGTATTTGTCGTAAACTTTTCCTCGTCTATCTGCTTCTTCTTGAGAAATGATTTCTCCACAATATTCGGAAATAAATTCGTTCTTTTGAGCACTATCTTTCAAAAAAATTCCCCATCCAGCTACGTCTGATGGTGCCATTAAAAGATGTTTATCTAAAAAGATGGTAAAGTTAGCATAGACACGTAATCATTTTCATATTAAAATTGCTTACGTTGACCTCGTTGTACGCTAACATTCTTGCAAGTTATTTTTGTCAAATCAAATTGATCAGCCCCGCAAGTTTGGCAAAGATCTGGATCGCATTCCCTTACTGCTAAATAACACGGGCATTGTTTGGTATTACATTGTGCTTTACACCTACATCCTGGGAAGCGATTTTGACCTTAACCCAAATATGTGTTAATTTAACGAATTCAGTAATTTAGCACAGTAGTACTTACAATCAGAACTGCATTGACAAAACTTTTCACAAAAATTTTGAGCTCCTATGCAAGGGCACATAGCATCACAACTTTGTCCCGGATGATCGCAAGGTGTAAAGTTATTTACGTGATTACTACTGGAGTCTTTCTTTAATTGGATTTTACGACAATGCACAGACCAAAGTCTGTGCTTTTTCTTCTTCTTTCTTGGTGGTGTATAATCCTTAAATGAATCTTCAGTAGGCAAATCATCCGCTTCCTTCTGTGCAAATTGATACACCTAAAACATTTGTTTCAATAAAAAGTTATTGGTCTTAAATATACATATTATTTACTTGTTGACAAGTTTTTGTAAGCATAATTTGTGCAATTGCACAATAATTATTGAGAAATACTTTGACCAAAGCACGGAACAAACTTTGATCAGATCCAGTCCATTCACAGTTATCATCTTTTCCCATTAGTCCCAATAGGCTGAAAGCTGTTGTAGTCGAAACTTCATTGGGATTATCCTCTAAAATGATATTTATATACCAAAACTTGATTTTCATTATAAGAAGTGATTACCTTTATTGAACTTGTTGGAATCGTTAGAATCTTCTGAGCTTGCCTCGTTACCAGAATCGACGGATTCGTTTTTAAAACCTTTTTGAGGTAAATTAGGAATATATTTTGTTTCTTTATTATCCTTACTTTTGTCTTTACCTTTTTCCTGTTCATCCTGCTCTTCTTGTTTGGCTTTAGCCGCAAGTTTTTCTTTAACTCCCTCCTGAAAATAGATGTACAAACCTTGAATTTATGAAAATAATAATAAAAAAAGCATAGAAAACTTACCAGATGCATATAACAATCCGGCCCGCAAACCTCAGTAAAAGGTTTCAAATCTGGTCCGCGCCGTTTTTGTAAGTTAGGCCCTGGATGACACGCTTGAAGACCTAGTTAGAATGATATAATTGTAACAATTACTCAAAAAAAAAATGAAGTAAATGTACCATTAAGAATTATAATGTAATGTTAAAAAAGGTATGTATACCTTAATATTTGATTAAATGACTCTGTATAATATAATATGATAAATAATGGGATGTTAACATCCTCGACAAGTTTTAAAAGAAGTCATAATAATGAATTTTTGTTCTTTTTAAAAGTTAAACAAAGATTGGATTTAGAAAATTTCTGTACTTCTGAATTTATATGCTATTTTAACATAAAACAATTTATTTACTAAAAACTTAATGAAACTATCATTTCTGTAGCACCATGAAAATATATCAACAAATGAATGAATCAGATGAAAAAGTAATGTGGTATACCCATCCAAATATGACGTAATGTTCATGGTTTATGAATGCAAATGAAATGGGGATTGAACATTTTTACCTTGTGGTCCTAAAGGGCAGCAAAACAAGTAAATAACCTGTGTTCAGTACACCAGGCAACTCTTATTCTTAAATACCTTCTACTTAGATCTAAATTTGGATCATAACTTTAAAAAATCATCAATCATGTACTTTTAAAAAATAAAAAATTATCAATTTTTCATGTAACACTTGCACTTCAATTTATACTTACGATGTAAGAAGCAATCATATTTAAAACATCTTCGACAAAATAATGTATGAAAAGAGTGTAATGTTTGCTCCCTGTGTACTGACTCTGCCATAGGACCATCAATATTTGGAGTACATTCTGGTGGCAATGCATTTGGGTCCATCCTTTCTGTCAATTCAATATATCTAAAAAATCATTCATGGTATAGCAGAATTATTAATACAAAATAAATTTCTATACTTCTCTCTAAGTTCTTCTGGTTGCCCCTTGTCGGGAAATTGAGATGCAATTGCTTGAAAAATGATATTTGATGGGAACTCAACATCTTTACCTGTTGAATTTGTAGTTTTGGCTTGACAATCCTCAGGTCTTTTATCTTTATTTTCTTTCTTTTTTAAGTCTTTTTCATCGTCCTTTTTATCTAATTCTTTAGCATCCTTGTCTTGATGTTGCATCAAGGCATGAACAAGTTCAACAAAAAGCTGATCATCAATGAATCCCGATTCTCTATCTCCATGCACTTTTCCATCATAATTCTTTATTAGTTCTTCAATAAATGTACCATCCTGATCTAGAATTTCATCCCCCATATAGGGAATATTATGTAAGACTGTCTCGTCTTCCACCATAAAATTCTGCTGAATAGGTGCCCATGTATACATTGTTGGAATAGGTGTCACTGAATTAATTATTTTAATTGGAATAACTTGAATATCACCTAATAATAAAAAGTTGTGATTTTATTCATCCTTATATAAGTTACCAATTTTTAATGTAAATAACTTACCTTCATTGCCTATAACTTCTGCCTTTTTCATACAAGGGACATGGGGTGGATGTTCTGGAGTGGAAACCCAGACATTTTTACATTCAGTCCATTTCTTCTGTTCTGCAATGAGTGTTTCAGTCATTTGATTCCTATTGTGATTCCAATTCACTTTAACTTCATCTGCACGCTTATATCGTTTAATTTGGCGAAGTTTTATGTATTCAGTCTTGACTCTTTTTTTCCAATCAAGAGAAACTTTTGATTTGTTACCCGACATGACGCAGACTCTACTTTTTATCCTTTTTAGAAGTGTTAAAAAATTATTATTCGATATATTTCCTACATAATGAATTGAACATTTTTACACCGGAATCAGAAACAATGGCAATAAGCGAGGTAAAATAATAACACAACAGCACGCCAAATAAAGTGCGCTCTTCAGTCTTCACTGGTATTCACCTCCCGAGTCCTGCTACTATGGTTGTTAACTGAGGCGCTGCTAGTACAGCTACTACACATGTAGCGGTAATAGCGGTAGTAAATAACTCAAAAAGTAGCAGTAGCAAAGAGGTTATAATTTAATAGAGGTGACATGTAGTGTTCGTACGCGGGAATAGTGGATGATTCCCTTGTGGGACAACAAAAATATACGTATAAAAATATACGAGATTACCCAAATAATGCAAATGATGTATACGCATTCAAATATCATACTCTTTAAGCATAACTGTAGCCAAAAGAATATTCGGAAATAGTCACGACAGGTGAGCTGTGGCTGTAGCTCACACAGTCACACGCTTACTATGCTAAGATGCTAATTGATTTTATCCTTATTGAGAACAAAGATCGAGACTCACAAGAATGTATATCGATGGCCTCCGGCCAATCGGCCCTAACCCTCAAATTTGCTGTTTTCGGGTTTTGATTGATTCCGATTCTG